>JAOTRS010000012.1:19123645-19148075 GCA_028565755.1 Dinotopterus cunningtoni | reverse complement strand
CAATGTAGGGTGAGGCCACCATTCCGTTTTGCAAGCCCCCCCCCCCCCCCCCTTGTGTCTTAAATCTCCTGGAATAGGCTCCAGGTTCCCCGTGACGCTGTATACAAAATAAAGTGGTATAGACGATGAGTGAGAGTGAGTGAGAATATTCATCCATCTACAGCAGTGACTTCTGGGTAATTTCTGCTCCTGCGTTGATTCCTTATTGATTCCTTTTTGAATTATTTGAAACAAGCTGTTACAGCATGAGAGCAGGGTTTAAAAGGAAGTATACAAGGAGATGAGTGAAAATGTATACACACTACAGCAGGTGTTACCTATGCCCTTATTTAAAACTCAAATTGAATAATGGCAACAATGTGTAATATTATGTTTTCTCTAAACATGACAGTAGTCGTACCATCATTGATCATATGACCGTCACATATTTTTCATGATGACGTGTAAACAGTTTTTTTTTTCTCTTCATAACAGGATTGGAACACAGCCATTTGTGGTGTACTTACAGCAGAAGGAGGGAGCAATTTGTTCACTACATAGGGTGCAGAATTCGCTTGCTCATCTCCTATACAGAAGCCTGAACCCTGAACTTCATCCGTACTAGAAATACCATTCATTACATGTATATTTTATTTATAAAGCGGTTAGAGACTTGAACACAAATAACTCCTTATTGATTGTACAGTAGATAATATATGTGTTAATAGCAGAAGCCACTCTCTCACACCGTATATAGTGCACTTATAAAGGCAGGTCCTTACTGATAGTGTTGTGCCGAAGAAAGATATTCTGTACACGCCATAACGTGATGTAAAATGTACAGAGATCGAGCAGGGACGTGAAAAAGAACACTGTTTCTGTACGCACTACAGGAGGGTTAAGAGGAGGAGAGGAAGTGCAGACCGTTACCACGGAAACAAGGCCTAACATTTCCCTCCCACTCATCTCTCTGGATGAAGTTCTTTCAGTGCATGAGCTTCGAGAGCAGAAGCACACACACACACAGGGCTTACTGTATTCCTCACACAAACTGCCTCCGTCGCTCTAGCTCTATTGAGATGCCGATGCTCACCCCTTCCTTACATCCGGAGTGTGGAGGGGGGGGGCAATGCGGTTGCTAGGCAATCTGTGTGTGTGTGTCTGTGTGTGTATGTGTGACATTTAGTATAAGAGGAGCCATGTGGAGTGCCGCACAGTTCTCCAGCTCCATCCTGACCCCTGGTGGACATGCTGAGAAATGCACTGTATTTCAGTCCTGTTCCTCCACACTTCCCCTTGCCTCCTTCTCAAGTAAAGTCACTTAAAAGGCATCAATACTTATAAGAATTTTTATTTCTCTCTGCTTGTACATGCTAGTGTTACTTCGCCTTACTAACAAGAATGGAGAGTGGAGACGACTGTTAACATTAATTATTTTAAAAAGTGCACTCTCAAGTGATACAGTCTTAAACCACTTTATTATACTGGAGCTCTTGTATTTGAAACAGTTCCTCATCATCTGTTGGCTTGAGCAGGTGAGTGATCCAATCACTGTGACTCAATAACTCACAAAGCTGTAGGCGAGCATTTGTTTTGATGTTTGCATGTGTCACGATTTCAGTGACAAGTGGCTAATAGTTACAGTAAACTGAGATTTTCTCAAATCTATACAAATTATATCACAAAGTAACCTATCCAAATGCTTGTCCTGTATGATTCATTAAACTACTGTTATGTAAGTGTGACTCTTTCTTTAGTTTCTCAATCACATTTTTTTTTCCAATCTGCATTCTTTTAAATACAGGGCTCTGATTTATGGTTATACTATCTGTTATCACCCATATGAGGATGGATTTCCTGTTGAGTCTGGTTCCTTTTAAAGTTTCTTCCTATTGGCATCTCAGGGAGTTTTTCCCTCAGCACCGTCACCCTCGGCTTGTTCATAAAGGACAATCCGATAGTTATAGTCTATTTTTTTTTCTGAACATCATCTAATTTAATTTCTTTTTTTTTCGTTAATTCAGCTGCTGTCTGACAATAACCATTGTTAAAAGCATTACACTAATTAAATTTCATTGAATTATATTTTCCAGTTTGAAAGAAAAATGTTAGAAAAGCATATAAGTATGGTTTCATCATATCCTGTTATATTCAGTATAACCACTGATACCATTCAGATTGGTGGTGGTTACGTCTATGTGCTGCCTGGCACATCGGGTGATGGGTATATAGCTGTCGTTTCTGTGGCAGTTATTTACAGGGTCGGGTTGCCAGATCAATGAGTGATTGTATTTGAGCACTTTGGGGTGAAGGAGCTTGCTCAACGGTCCAGTGGCAACTCAGCATCGTCAAGGCTTGATTCGGGGACCTTCTGGTCAGTGGTCCAACATAGAATGCATAGAATTTTTTTTCATTAATTTACATTATTTATGTTAAACATAAGATTCCTGTTTTTATTTAGTAACAGTGCTGGTGCTTTTGTTTGAAACCCTGATACAGTCATCCGTACCTCATCAAGGGTGTTTTAATGTTCTCAATGAGATTTGGTGTTGGAGCTGGTATGGAGCTCTGCTAGATATTTTGTAACATCATACTGCCCTCTAAAGATAATTTAAGGAATTGCAAGAAAAATCATGTTAATTACTGCCACTAATTACAGGCATTGAGCCTCATTTCTCTAGCTGGAGGCAAGTATGAACAGTTCCACAAGAATTTGGAAAGTTTTGTCAATTCTGGGAAAAACTTTATATTTCTCTATTCCTAACATGGGGACAGTGGTAGCTCAGAGAGCTAAGGCACTGAGTTACTGCTCGGAAGGTTGGTGGTTTGAGCTCCACCTCCACCAGATTGTTATTGTTTGGCCCCTTAAGAAAGTCCGTTAACCCTATCTGCTCCAGGGGGCAGTGTATCATGGCTGAACCCAGGTATGCTGGGATACACAAAGGAAAAAAAATGTCATTGTGCAGTAATGTATATGTTACCAATAAAGGCTTAACTTAACTTAAAATAGGCAAGCGTACTGGAGCCCTGGTCAGATTTAACAAAAGAAGCTGCGATCTTCAATCTGTAAAATATTCATGTCTAACGCAATCCCTGTGAGCACAAAAAATTACTTTTAACTGACATCAGTTTACTGCTTTATGAAGACATGGCTGTACAGCGTGCTTCAGAACACTGTAGTGGTATTACAGTGTAAGGATTTTAACCATCCAGACTGGATCAAGTCTCTGATCTTTGCAAGAAGAAAAAAAGTTAGGTGTTTGCTTGTATATTAAATGAGGCTGGTGGAAAGACATATTTGTCATATCAAAAATATGCTCTGACAATATGGGGCTAATCTTCTTCAATGTAACCCTTTCTACTCACCTCGTGAAATAACCTCTGTTATACCAGCTGGGATTTATATTCCCTCGTGTCCAAAGATTATCAGACATAACAAGAATTGCCAGACATGGTCACAGAGAGTGATATGCACCCCCTGATGCTATAGTCATTCTAATTTAGACTGTACAGCTTTAAGTCTGGATCTCCTAGTCACCAGAGAGGGAAATTGTATCACTGCTGGAGTCCTATCAAGCATGCATGCCCCTTTGGACTCTCTGACCATGCTATTACTCAACCTATACTGCATATACACAGAAACCGAGAGTTTCATAAAGTTTCATAAAGAAATATGAGCCATAAGGACATGAGCTACTGAAGCAACCAAAGAATAACCATCATGGATTCAGATCTGTTTAAATCAAGTATCCATTATGGATGATTATACAGACACAACCACACAATCTTACATCAGTTTCCGTCAGGATAACTGTATCCCACAAACTCTTTCACCTGCCTCTCCAACAACTAACCTTGGGTCAATGCAGAGCTCAGACAGCTGCACAGGAAAAAAAAGAAAAGGCTTAATACAGGAGACAAGAAGGAATTAAATCGTTCAAATTTAAGAAAGCCTTGAAAGTCTCCATACAGCAATGTTCTGATACCGTGAATGTGAATGCTTCCTGTTTGGTCTGGAAAGTCCTTTGCTTCTTGCAAAGAATGCTGGGTTCGATTTCCGCCTCAGGGTCTGTTTGCATGTAGTTTGCATGTTCTCCCCATGCTTGGTAGGTTTTCTCCAAGAACTCCCATTTCCTTCCATAGTCCAAAGATGTGCAGATTAGGTTAATTGGCGTTATCATTATTTGACGTAAATTTGTGTGTGTGTGTGTGTGTGTGTGTGTGTGTGTGTGTGTGTGTGTGTGTGTGTGTGTGAGAATGTTGATCAGAGGTCCTGTTGTAAAATGGGAATAAATACAATGGTCACCATTGGCCTTCATGGTCCCTAGTTAAACAACAGAGGTTCCTAGATAAATTTCCTATGATTACATTATTTAAATTATGATTAATTTCATGTTCCAGCATGCTTTAAGACAACAATTTTTTAAAACCCTAGTTTTGACCCAGTACTTTCAGATTCCCATCTTCTGCATTTCTTGCAATTTATCAATAGATCTGTAGATGATGCATTTAATATCAGTTAGTTGTAAATGAGTTTAAAATAGTCCTTACTAGAGAAAGTCACTACTTCTTTGGTACAGCACTCCATCTGTACATGGATCACATCCTTCCCTTCTGACAGCAAGCAATTTGTGAGAATTGGTCTAAACATTTTTGAACTCTGGTGCAATGGATCAGATGAGATGCCTGTCATTGGTCACATCATCAATGGTGATGAGTCAGAGTACCACCAGGAGGATTAACAAGAAGCCTCCTGGTGTGTGATGAAACAAGTGTCAGCTCAACACCAAGGAGATGCACATCTACTGTACTTAAGGAAACACACATCTTCTCTCCCTGCCCATTCATCCTTAATAATTCATTAGTGTGCCTTGTCAATTCCTTCAAGTTTCTGGAAACTACAATAAACCAGAAATTAAAATGCGAGATGCATACATCATCCATCAACAAGAAAGCTCAGAAAAGGATATATTTCTTTTGCCAGTTTGTCAAAGCTCCATCTAGCGCAGGGTATCTGGTGCAATACTATAGACAGCATCCTTAGATCTTCCATCACTCTCTGGTTTGGTGCAGCCTCCTCCTGAGAGAAGAGGAAGCTGCAACGTGCTATCGAGAACGCTGAGAATATCATTGGCTGCAGTCTGTCACCGCTTGCAGACCTGTATATCAGCAGCGGAAGAAGAGGAGCATGAGGAATCATTAGCGACACCTCCAACCCTGCTTCCAAAAACCACTATCAGAAAAACGTGGTACTGCTTCCTGTTACTCAAAACTGCATGTCATCAAATCAGCTTAATTCCTTTGGCAATTTCTGTTATTACCCAGAGTAATCATTAGAATGCCAGGGTGCAAGTAACAAGCAATCCTAAACTTAAAAATTTTACGACAGACTGTATTCCTGGCTCCTGCTCTAAGTAATTATTATTATTATTATTATTATTATTAATTACTACACATTTCTATCTAAATTATCCTGTGCAGTTTAAATTCCTTATTTTTACTACATTAGCGTTTAGGGGACTCCTTTATTCTGAGCAACTTACAAAAAAACTTCTGAGTCTCTGGAGTTCTAAAGGTCAAGGATTATGAGCCCAGAACCTTTTGACTTAAGATGGTGCCAGTGAGGTCGGCTGCCATGACGAGTGCTCCGACCATCTTTGATTTTTTTTTCAAGCTTTATTTCTATTTTAATTCTATTTTATTTAGTAAATTAATTTTTTGTTTATTTTATTGCAAATTCTATCTTTATATCCTTAATTCATCCAATAAATACACTATTCATCCAACAGCTGGCTATTACACCCATATGTGCTTGCTGAACATCTCATCCCAGAGTTATTTTATTATTTACTGTTCAAATGTGCTCCACTCTTCTGGAAAGGCTTTCTATTAGATGTTAGGGCATGACCCGTGGTCATTTGATCCTCATAGTTACAGTGAAGGGCAACTGTAACACTACTGCACACAGCGACATTCTATACAAATGTGTGCCTCTGACTTTGTGGCAACAGTTTGGGAAAAAAACAACACATGGGTGTGATGGTCAGAGGTGCACATAGTTTGGGTCTTATCATGTAATGTTTTTGGCACAGAAGTGAATCAAAACAATTTCTGTTTTTCAGGCTTGACACTGATTGTTCATTTCCTGCTCATGAACTTGTATTGAGCTTGGTGGGGGTTATGGCATGCAAATTAACTGCATTGCTCTGCACTCTGCAGGTAATCAACATTTCTAAATTTTTGTAAATCCAGCAGAAAAATGTTCAGTTCAAAAATGTTCATTTACACACAGCTTCATTATGGTACTGATTAACGCAACTCATGTTTTTAACTGTATAAATATATAATCAAACCTTATTGTAAGACACTTAATAGACACTCACTCACTCATTGTCTACACTGCTTATTCTGTACAAGTCACTGGGGCCTTCAGCCTATCCCAGAAGACTATCCCAGAAGAGGGCACAAGGTGGGGTACACTCTGAACAGGGTGCCAATCCATTGCATGCATACACACACTCACATGCATATTCACACACTTGGGAACACCAATTAGCCTAATCTGCATGTCTTTGGTCTGTGGGAGGAAACCAGAGTACCTGGAGGAAACCCACCAAGCACAGAGAAAACATGCAAGCTTCATGCACACAGACCTCGAGGTGGGAAATTGAACCTGAACCCTAGAGAAGCAATAACTCAACTTTTTAACAAACAAATTAACCAAGAAATCTTATTCTTCAGTCCAAATGATAATATTTAAAAAAAGATAGAGTGTATTGTTAAAAGCTGAATACAATTTAAGCTCTTTCTACAGAGGCTTCGTATTTCTATTTTTCTGAAATACCTGATGAAATGTAATTGTTGTCAGGTATACAACTCTAATTTCTTCACTGTGCTGCCATTACTGTTGCCATAGTTATGTCTTACCTGGTGAAATGGTCCTGTTTTGTTATTACATTACAATTACAATGCATGTTCTAGTCAAACCGGGACTTTTCTGGAGAATGTAGGTGTAAAAGTGATTGATCTTAACAGAAGACTTCAAGCACAGTACGGTGCTGAGACTTTTAACCTCAGTAAAATATTTGAATGGTGCAAAGGTTTTAAAGAAGTCCGAATGACAATCCTTGCCATTATAGGACATTCTGGGAGGCCAGTGATTCTGAAGCAGATAGTCCGATGGCTCCGGGGTATTGAGAAAACTTTCTGCCTTGATGGTATACAGTAGCACAATCTAATAGCACAATCCTGTCCAATCACTAGTGAAACACTGGGATAAGTGCATTAGTGTAGCAGGGAATTATGTAGAGAGGTTTTTGTGAGTTTTTACTCTCAGAACTATTCTGTTATTTTGCACAATCAAAAGTCCCAGTTTGACTTGAATGCCTCTTGTAAAACATTCCCACATGCCGCAGTGTGTACGTAGCTCATTCCTTTCAACATAATTGCTATTGTGAAGGATTAACATAGGCAGAGATTAAAGCATTATTTATGACTGTCATCACGCTTACATTCCAACATGGGTTTATAATATCAAAAGGATTTAATTAGGACTACATAGAATTTTTACTATTTTTTTAAATGAAAATAAAGTAGTAATAACCTTACGATCAAGTATACTAATGATCAGTTATGCAGTGATCTGCTCTACTGGTGATTAACTATGCCTTGATCTGCCCTGCTAATAATCATCTATATATTGATAAAATCTACAGGTAGTCTGATTTGTACTGATCAGTCTCGTGGTGAGGCATCAGTTGTGTGATAATTATGCAATCTTCCAAAGTGTAAGTACCAGTTTGGCCACAACTTCCAGTTGTTGTTAGCTGTGCTGGTGATCTGGCCTGGAGATGCTGAGGTAGCTGGGTGTAGTGATGATGAAGATGACGATCATTTGTGTAGTGTTTTTATTTTTATCATGTATACTCATCAACATAATTGGTTGTGTGTGCATGCGTGTGTATGTCTGTAAGTGTGTGTGTGAGAGGTGTAAATATGTGGCCTATAAATTATCCACAGTTAGGCTTCTGTGACACAGTTGCCATGGTAACCATGGTGGAAATAGACGTGTATCTGCATAGGAACAGGGGAATAGAACAGTTGTTGAGAGAAAAGGAAGGAAAAGAAAGCTGGGGAGATGGAGATAGAGAGAGACTGGGGTTTTCAATATGTTGTTGGAGCTGTGACAGGTGATTGGTTTATTCAAAACACTAAAACTGCTGTCTTTCTCTGTGGAACCACACACAAAATACAAACAAACAAACAATAATGACACACACACACACACACACACACACACACACACACACACACATTCTGACTCATTTTGACCTAAAGGTAACATGGTGAAATAAGTGTTAGAAAATTACTGATGTTCATAAATTTTAAGTGTATGTTATGTAACATATAGTATGTTACAGTTCTTATCTGCTTTCACAAACAGATTACACATAAATTAGATAAGATTAGATTAGATCAGATTAGATTAGAAGTTTGGGCAGTGTTTGGAGGGCAATTGGGCAGTGGGACAGAATGTTGCCAGAAAGTTGCTAATGAGCACATTTAGAAACACTCATTACCTAAGCTCTCAAATATTAAGCTTCACCTAGTGTATCCTGTGGATGATAACCCTGCAGGAACTCCCTGCCCCACAACTGATCCTATACCTACAGTACCTCCTGGTACCTTAACTGATCCTTTCCCTACAGTACCTTGTGGCCTCACAACCAATTATTTTCCTTTAGTGTCTCCTAGCTCCACAGTTGATCCTATTCCTACAGCATCTCCTGACTCCACAGCTGATCCTAACCCTACATTATCTCCTGAGTCCAGAGCTGATCCTAACACTATGGTATCTCCTAAATTCACAATTGAGCCTATCCTACAGAAGCTTTTGGCTCCACAGCTGATTGATCCACTAGAGCAATTCCTAACACTGCAATTACTCACCTACCATTACAGATGATAATGTCCCTGTTTCCACAACTGATAGTTTTTCTGGTTTATTTTAGTTGTTTGTGAATGTGTATGAATCAATATGATAAGTCTGTCCCTGATGAGCAAGCCGAGGACGACGGCAACAGTGGCAAGGAAAAACTACCTGAGTTGGTAATAGGAAGAAACCTTGAGAGGAACCTCACTCAAGAGGGAACCCATCCTCATTTGGGTGAAATGGACAGCAGGGATTGATCTGCATCATACTGTGTGAGACTGGAAGTTCAGTATAACAGGAGATGTGTTTAAGTTAAAATGGAGTCCAGTTCATTATTGGAGGCTCAGGTCACAAGTCATCAGAGAACAGCTGTCTGCATCAGCCGAGGATAGGACCGACCATCTTTGTGGAAAAGTGGAACAGTCCCCAGTCACCACATGCATCCCAGGCAGACCGCACAGGCATCCATGCGACGAGATCTCCAACCAGAAGCAGGACACCAGGACAAGTCAGACAGGTCGAGAGTGCAGAGGGGGCTGGATCATGCTATTGTACTGAATATCAGCATGACGGTGATGCAGTCATATTCACAGCCTAAGTACTGAAATTGTCACAGCTGTGCAATCAGTACAACAGCAAAACCATGAGTGTGATATCACTTTTATACTTTTATTCCCTGTTGAGTCTGGTTCCTCTCAAGGTTTCTTCCTATTGCCAATGACAATGAACATTGTTAAAAGCACTATATAAATAAAATAGAATTTAATTAAATTGAATACAACAGATTCACAAATAGTATTTATTATTAATAGACTATGATTTGTTTGTTTATTTAACCAGTTGTTTTGCTCCACCAACACATATGCTTCCACGCCTGGCGTAAAATAGTTAATCACGTTTAATGGAGTTGACAACTGATAGTTATCGCTTGACAGTTAGCATAATTAGCAGTGGTGAAAATAGTTTAAAATTCTTATTTGTACCATGTAGACAAAAGGTGAGGAGAATAAAGTCGTGAGAAACTTACGAGATTTACTTTATATTTCCATTTATTCCCCTGTAGAATATCAGCTCCATTAACTTCCAGGTTCTAGGGTTAAATCCCAAATAGTGTTAAATGGAAAGCTAGTGCACTATGTAGGGTATGTACAACCCCTTGTTTCACACAACAAGTTGTGCCCTTGGCCAAGGGTTAGAGAGAGATTTGGGATTGAGCCTTGTTTTAGGAGCTAGTTAGCTTTGTAGCTCACGTTAGCCGTAAATAAAGCAACAGGACGTGATACAGTACAATTAAGAAGCAATTACTAAGGAGACAGCATGATGTTACTGATGATAAGATGACATAACATTATTAGATGTGTGTTCTTGCTGAAAGTACTTCTGTGACTGGTTGTAAATGTTTTGGCAGGCAGCTGCTCTATCCTCAGTACTGCGGTACAGACCTACTTTTACCACCGAGTGATATAAAACAAAATATTTGACCAAATATATATACTTCATTATGGAGTTGGTCCCCTTTTTTACAGCACACGGTCATTGCCACAAAGTTGGAAGCAGAGCATTGTCCAAGATGTCTTGGTATGCTGCAGCTTTAAGATTGCCCTTCAAGGGGATTGAAACACCTGAATTCAATAATTAACAGGTTGTGTCAAATACTTTTGTCCATGTAGGGTATAAACATCCCAGCACATTTACTGTCTATTATCACAACTCGTGGAATGCCTTTCATGCAATCAGATTGCTTGGTCAGAACTAACTGTTATGTAAACGAGATTAATTGGCGGGTTTCCTCCAGGTACTTCGGTTTCCTCCCACAGTCCAAAGACTTGCAGATTAGGCTAATTGGCATCTCCAAATTACCAGTAGTGTGTGAATGTTGACCAGAGGTCCTACCATGGTCGTACAAATGGGAATAAATACAATGGTCAGCACAGGCCTCCGTGGTCTGTAGTTGGACTACAGAGGTTCATGAATGGATGGATTCATATCTTTAGACTGTGCAGGAACATGATCTCTCCTTTCTTTGCCACGAAACAAACTTAACATTATACAAAGGATTTTGCGTTTTTTAATATTTTTTTTATTTGCTGTTTTTGTTGTTAAACTTCAATCCTTCAAGACTACACATCTGTCACAATTCTGTTTGCGGATAAATTCAAAATTCAAAAAGCTGACAGTTCTATCAAGTGCTTATTTCAGTGCATAAAGGATATAAAGTATAAAACTGAGTCCTGTAGTGTTTTGTTTTGTTGTTTTTTTCCCCACTGTATTCTGAATTTAGGGGAATTTTTTGAATGGGGTCTGATGAAAAGCAGGAGGGAGGTGGGGGAATATATGCGTGTGTGTGTGTGTGTGTTTAAGGCGGTCTTTTACTTGCAAAGGAAAAAAGGGAAAGGAAAAGAAGGGGGGAAAACTGTTAGGACGAAATCATCATGTCGTATCCGTTATAAAAGCGCGCGCGCGCGTGTGTGTGTGTGTGATGTGAAAGTCAGAAACATTTCTCCTTGTCCGGTATGTATTAAAACAACAAAAAACGAAAGAAAGAAAGAATAGAAAAGAAAAAAGGAAAGCAGTGCATGTAATGTTAAGCAGATGTATATAGGTGGGTTCACCTAAAGAGAGAGAGAGAGAGGAGTGAGAGAGAGAGAGAGAGAGAAGGAGGGGGCGGGGGTGCGTGGACCTCACTGCCTATGGGACCTACAGGCACCCCGATAGGGCTCTTGTTTATTTTAGAACAAAAGAAAAAGGGGGATTATATTAGAATAAAAGGCCCGGTGCGTGTGCGGGAGCGCGACGGGCCTCTCTGACACTCTGTCCGCCGCCGCCTCGGGAAAACGGTGACTGAAACGCGGCGTGGCTTTGAACTCGAGTCCGGGGATTTCGCCGCGCTCCGGGCCTCCAGGTATGCGCGTTCACACAACGCCGCTTTTCACACAACAGCAAACCTTTACTGACTAAACGACTAGCCTAAAACACCACTTTGCATGTCTTTTTTTCCTCCTTCCTGTACTGACCCATATTCTCAGGAAAAATAATAATGATGATAATAATAAAAAAACTAAAACAGCACAGCGATGACTAAACCTAGCCTAGCTGCATCAGCTTTATTTTTCATCATCATTACTCCCTCTCTCTGTCTTTCTCTTATAACATTATCATGTAACAGTTAGTCAAAAACACGACGTTTTATTTGTTAATAAGGCGCTGTCTTTTTTCTTTTAATAATACTATTACTGAGGAATTTAAAATATGTAGACATGTACACCGTCGATTCGGTTGAGTTGTAGCTGCATTGTATTTAGCGTCTGCACAATAAGCACAGTGATGCTAGCTAACCTGCTAATTAGCTAATAATGCTAACTTATGAGGAACAGTGTTGGGGTAGTGGATGGATAGAAGCAAGGACGGGGCAATAATGGTAAAAAAAAGAGAGAGAGAAAAAACAAGCCTAAAATTCTGAGGTAATTTTTTAGAAAAAAACCCAAAACAAACAAACGCTTTAGCAGTAAGGGGGTGTTACTGGAAATGGGGGGTAGTTTTAGCCAACTGTCAGGATTAGGAATGGGGTAATAGTGTGACAGGGCATTATTGAGAAATGGTTACTATTATCCAGTTAATTATTTATTTCCAGCTGAGGGAGGGCTTAGTATTGGAAAACGGTGTAAGTGGACAGTTATTATTTTTACTATTATTATTAAATGTGTAGTATGTTTTAAGACATGCTAAAGGTGATGCATTACAAAGGGTATTTTGAGATGAACTGGGTAGTTTAGCTGCTTTAGTACAAGAGACTGTGCATTATTGAAAAAAAAAAATACAGTGCTGTCCTATCAGTCAAGTGGCTTTTATTTATTTTTTGGTTGTTTTACAGATGATACGATACACACTGAAATGAAACAAGGTTCCTCTGGGAACATGGTGCTACTTAACTACCAAACATACCTCAGAACTACCTGAGACTAAAGAATTTAAAGCGCCGTATGTTCGAGCAGTGTGAAAGCACAGTATCCGTGTTGGAATCTGGTCTGAACGCGATCCGTTTCGAAGCAGGACGCTGTTTAGAAGGCAGCAGCATCATAATGGGTAATAGTGAGACCGGGCGTTATTGAAAACTTGTTTATTTTAAAATAAAATGCCGAAGGAATGGTTAGTGTTGGAAAAAAAGTCTAACATAACAGTTTGTGATGTTGTATTATTAAATATTAAGTATGTTTTAAGACGAAGGAAAGGTGATTAATTACAAAGGGTATTTTAAGATGAACGAGGTAATTTAGTTGCTTTAGTTAAAGGTAGTACTAGAGAATGTGCATTAGTAGGAAAAAAAAATACAGTGCTGTCCTACTGGTCAATAACCATTGTCAAAATTTGGTTGTTTTACAGCCAGTACAGTTCACACTGAAATGAAAGGTTCCTCTGGGAACGTGGTGCTACATTACAAACGTATCTCGGAACAGACTAAATTAGACTGCTTTTACACTACCAACGAATCTGAGTCCGATGGTGTGCGGTTCGTTCGAGTAGTTTGAATTGTGCATTAGTAGGGGGAAAAAATACAGTGCTGTCCTACTGGTTTAAGTGGCTAATTAATTTGATCGTTTTACCGTTTTCCAGCTGGTACAGTACACACTGAAATAAAACAAGGTTAAGCTGGGAATGTGGTTCTACATAACAAACACTTGATGACGAAGTGTGGTACGTTCAGTGTGAACGCACCGTATCTGTGTTAGAAGCTGGTATGAATGGCTAACCTCTCCAAAACACGGAAGAAGCGGGACGTTGTTTAGAACACAACATCAGCGACATTGCTGCGTGTATCCCGGCAACATGCTGGCATTTCATCCTCGGAAATGCGCGGTCATGGGTGATGACATAGGAATGCAGGCGAGACAGGTGGTCTTGGGATTTTTCTCCACAATATTAATAATAATTTCTGTTTGTTGGTGGATCCGCAATCCAGCTAGGTATAGGTGTAATACCTGTATTGTATTGTATTGTATTGTATTGAAGAATGCATGGTACCCTTGGCAATGCATTTCAACCCTGTGCGATTCCAGCAGTCTTTTAAGTTTATTACTTGAGATGGTCCAGAGTAAATCTTGTACTATAACAGAATGTGCAGGAGTGTGTTAGAGCAATGATTATCGATCATTAGGTTTCCAGCCAAGAGTTCTCTCATTCAGTCACTCCTTACTAATATAAATATAAGTAAAGATAAAGAAAGTAGTGGTAACATGACGTGTATAGGAGCATTTAACAAAGTCCATTTACCCTACAATAATGGCAGCTAGTAATCGTTTAAATAAAATCTGTTTTCGACCACGACAATTAGAAAATTGAGAAAATCTTTAAAAGTTTAGAGAAGATTGATCCTCAGTGAAAAAAAGCTCTTGGCTATTGTCGTTCTAGTGCAGAATTACTGTAGCAGCAAGGCAGTAGCCATAAAGTAATCTGCATTGTATACGAGACAATGGACACGTGTCACAGGGCAGGTTCATGACTAATGACCCCATTAAAGTGCCAAAGCTGCTCATTAGGGCCTATGCTAATCAAATGCCCATTCTCTCTCTCTCTCTCTCTCTCTCTCTCTCTTTCTCTTTCATTTTCTACTTCGTCATGTCTAAATTAATATTAATTCTCCAAGTCTGACTACTTAACTTCCCTTTATATTGCACGACTTTACAATATGAAGAGAGAAAAAATTAGCTACGTTGCAATCAGTGACATTACAACAACACGAAATAAGGACTGGTGAGTGTATGTGATGCATATAATTAATTATTTTAATTCAGCTGTTTAGGACTATGTTGTGAATTAACCTTTGTTAGTTCATGTTTGTTTTAAGAGTAAATGCAATTGAAATTATTTAATGTTCAAACAAATGTCAATTATGTTGTTGTTAGATGCAGTTAATAATCTGTTAATATCTAACTAGTTTTTCTAAAAACAAACAAATTCTATTTACAAATAGTTAGAGATGCGGTACTAATTTTCCCCTTTGCTTTTTTTTGTTTCAGATATCTTGCTTATAAATTATGGAGATAAAATGGACATAAGGACCTTGCCAATCTTAAAGTTTGAAGATGTGGTAACGAAATCAGTCTGAGGATAATGACTGGGACGCTACTGGACTACGTAATGAGAGAACTCTAGTCCAAAACCATTTTTTTTATGGAAAAATGTCAAATGTTTGTGCAAAGAAGACAACTAGGGACCAGTGATTTTTCTTTTTATTCCCATGAAGCTAAGGAGATGAATAGTGTTAAGCAGAAGATGAATGAACATACAAAGTATTAATCCTATAATAATATTAATAATAATAATAATAATAATAATAATAATAATAAAAAAAAGAACATTAGAGGAATCTCACGGCATCCTGATGAGTTGTTTTGCTGATGGTTGTTTTGCTGCATGAACTTTAGTTATACTGAGATTAAAAAAAAAATAATAATGGCTAAACTGACATACGATTGACTTCTTCAGCACAATGGAGAAAAATTAAAACCGCACTTTTGGTTACACTCCCCCCCCCTCAGCACTTGGCCTTTTTCTTGGCTAAGAATTCTCTGCTACTCATGTCATTTTTATTTTTTGCACAAGGAAATATCTAGTGCCAAGGTGGTATGACTACAAAGTGGAAATTATGACACCAGTTTATTTGAATGGATGTGACTGCTGCTAGGTTTGTCACCATCACATCCTTTGACTTTTACATCAAAAGGTTTTTTTCTTTTTTGGCTTTTTTGTCTTATTACTCTCTCTCTCTCTCCGTTGCTGCTACAGTCGTGATTATTTTTACCAATCAGCTATAACCTCCTGTGCAACGTTAAACTTTTTTTTTTTTTTTTTTACACAATTTCAGCATTGTTTTGTTTTAACATTTTAAAAATCGTCTTAGTATTATTCAGTTGCTTACCAAAACACTAAAAATACAAAAAAAATGCAGAACTTTTCCAACAGTCCTGCGACTCTGCCCCCCGGATTTCCTAGTAGAGGTGGAAACTTGGTTGGTTCCCCATATCCACCCCACATATCAGATCCTCAGATATCCCCAAGGACTATTGAAGATTATGCTGCCATGCAGCAATCGCAGTCTATCCTTCAAAGCCATGGGCAGCACCCACATCTGCGTGGGCAGCAACTCCCTGGACAGGCATCCCATATCCATGCCTATGGATCCAGGAGAGGTGCTGGAGAGCTACCACAGGCTACTGGAAGCAGTAGCAACTCTTACCGAAAGGATAGTATGGATTATTATTTTTCAGTGAGTGGCCGAGACAGGAACAGAAGAGGAGGAGGAGGTTTTGGAGCAGGGTTTGGGTACTCAAACATGGAATACCAGTACAGACATGTTTCTGGGTCCGGGCCATCGTCTGGCATGATGTCCCCTTACCCCATGGACTACAGCACCAGTGCTTCTACTGGTAGTGGCAGTGGTAATAGTAATAACAGTGGCAGTGGTTCATTTTCACCCACACAGCAATTTAGTTTGGCTCAGAATGCATCAATGCAGCCGGTTTCAGGTGGTGAAATGCACCAGCGTCAGCACAGCCAAAAATACCCGTCGCACCAGGGGTTACATCAAGGTCATCGGGCCTATTCTCTGTCTGGGCACAGAATACCGTCCCACTTTGGGCACTACCCTCCTCTAAATGTGCCCACAGCATCAGTTGGAATGTATAACTCTCCACCCCAAAGGTATGAGATAAGCAGTGCAAACATCGACTCCAAAATCAGCTCACCCACTCACTCCAGTCTAAATGCCACTCCAGGTCCTGCAGCTTCAACCAACTCTGGGCATCAAGAAAATGCAGGCCAGAACTACCCCTCTTCCGTCCATCCTCCTTATTCACCTCAGACTATTCTTCCCAAACATGCCGCTCGTCGCACTCCTCAGCACAATCTTGGAGCAGCCTATGATGCCCCACTGAAGGTACAGCATGCACCTTCTAGCCTTGCACACCCTAAAAACCATCAATCAATAGTGTCATTAAGTCCTGCTGCACCACACCATGCCTCTCAGGACATTTCCAAATCTCCCATGCTGTCCCAAAACCAGCAGACACAAATGAATCAAAATTTTAGCCCAATTTCTAATCCATCTCCTGTTCAGTCAGCTGTTCACTCTCCCAGCTGCAGCTCCTCCTCTTCCCCACTGATGGGTGTTTCAGAAGGGCTGGGCAGTACTGCATCTTTGCACTCCTCAGTTTTAAATCCCCGCAGTAGTCACAGCCATATAAGGGCCCAAAGTACATTGCCGCAGCTTAGCCCAACTCCTAGTTCTAATAGCAGTATTAGTAGTTGTGGTAGTGTAGTGAGCTCTGCTGTTAATCAGACTAGAACAGGAATGGGGCTACGGGGTGGACAACGGGAGGAAACCTCATCATCCCTGTACTCACAAGACAGGCTCTCGCAAGACCCTGGACTAAACAGTCTAAATGCTCTCTCATCCCAAGTGGCTAATTTGCCCAACACAGTACAAAACACGATGCTAACAGACACTGTGCTCTCTCAGAAGAAAAGAAGAGATAGTACAACTCAACCTCACTTACAGCAGACAGTGAGTAATCAGCAGAAACAAAGAAATGCTACTGCTGCTGGTCGAAGCACAGCAAATGAGGAGAGTGGAGATGTTGGGGCATCTGAGCCAGAGGAGGCAAGTAAGAATCACAGTGACCATTCAGAGCATGAAGAGGTGAGACAACCAGACAAATTTAGCACTGATTCTAAACCCACTATCTACTACTCGGCAACCCTGAATCAGACTCAAACAGGACAAAGTCATCCTGGTCGGCATCCACAAACAGATGAAAGAGTTACAGAGGGGTCTGTCAAACCGTTATTTAGTCAAGGTGCAAAACCTTTTTCACAGATTAAGGAATCAGAAACCCAAAATCTATCATCCTTGTCTCCACCTTCGGTTCTTACAGAGCCAAGCCCAAATGCATCTTCTTGTGCACCTGTTCCCTCAGCCTCATCATCGGCTCCATCCTCTCCAACTCATTCTGTACAGTCAAATTGTGTAATTGAACCTGATCTTGGTCACAGTGATGAAAAAACTGGACTAAAGGAGAAACATACTTCAACTACGAAGGATGAAATAACCACAGTTAAACATGAAGAGCCTTGTCATCAAGAAATGGATAATGGAAAAAATACTCAGACCTTGGCCACTGTAAAAGTGGAACAACCAGGTCCAGCAGAACAAAATGAGAATGAGAAGGAAAACAAGAAAAACACTCAGCATTTTCTTAATAGAACTTTAAACACTCCAGAACAGTCCAATGCTGGTGTTGGTGTTATTGTTTCTGCACGCTCTGAACAAAGTCCTGAAAGACTTAAGCAAACAGAGGTTACATCTCAACAGGGCACTTCATCGGGCAAAATAAGCTATTCTGAGGAGAAACATTCCATAAATGCATTTAGGGATTCCGCGAGTCAAAATGGAGAGGGGGATATGGGTATGGAAACATTCACAGCACACTATGATGTTTCCCTTAAAACTGAGTTTGGGCAAAACATGTCCTCAAATCACTGTCAATCTGGTTCTTTTAAGTATTGCAATCCAGAAATGCCATACAACGCTTGCATGGGTGCAAAGAACAAGGTCCGAGCTGGACCAGGGATAGGTGCAAACCGATACCAAGACTACCATCAGTCACATTCAAACTTTGGTTATTTGTCTAGAAAAGATGTTAGTGTTTTAGGAGTTACGGGAAAAAGCGGAATAGGTTTGAGAGGTCAGGATAGTAATCCGCAGTTGCAGCAGCCATACCCCAGTCTTTTACAAGAAGTCCTCCAAGGCTATCACTTAGATCGGCGCTATTGCCGTCCTGAACAAACATCTGGTAGTCCTCATCAACCTCAAAATATGTCCCAGCATCATTACCATACTAGATTCCCCTACCGTGTGACTGATAACTTGAGGCCACATGGAATGGACCAGTCAGCAATTGGTAGTGCCAATATTCATCAACAAATTACCACAGTAAAGCATTACTCTCAAAATCATGGACCAGACCATGATGTAGGCCTTGGTCTTCTTCATCCCTCTTGGGATTCTGAAACACAAAGGTCTAAGGGGGATCAAGGAACTTCATCAGAGAAGGGCACAGTAACTGTGTCTCCCAGCGATCCCACCCATATACAGCAGCTATCAGATACTTCAACAGTAACTCCTCCTACACACATTAACTTGGCAGACTATTCCTTGCCCCACAGAAAAAACACAGGTTTGGCCACTCCACCTTCTGCTGTCCAGCAGTTGCTTTTACAAGAATCTGACCAAGAATTGTCTCGTAATGCTGACTCCCTAAATCAGACCCAATCCCAGATGTCCATATCTTCAGAAAGGCGCTCAGTAATCTGTGATGTATCTCCATCACGGCGGACCACTTCAGAGAAGGACAGAACTCACAGTGGGACCTCTGGATCCTCAGTCATTCAGCATCCCTCCTCATCCTCTATATTGAGTGACCAAGGGCGCACTAATGTGGATGTAAAAGATGAATTGGAAAAAACTCCTAAGATAAATCCCAAAGAGTGTGGAAAGCAACTTGGCGATGGTCACAGTGTGATCTTACCTAAGGACAAGCCTAGTAAGTCCCTGCATGCACCAATAGAAATTAATTCTGACTTGCATAGACAGAGTGGTGCAAAAGGGGTTATTGATTCCTCGAACAACGCCTTATATCACTCTAAAATTTCCTCTAATCCCCTATCATCACCACCTAGATGCAAGCCTTATTCCCAGGCTGTTGATGGAACATCTCCTGGTTTTCCTGCTTATGGTTTTAGTGATGCAGTGGATGGGACCAAAACAAATACTCACATCCCTTCTCCAAATTCATTACATTCACTATCATCTCCAAGTCATATCTCACCTTCGGTGAACAAATTACAAGCCTATTCCCACCATGTTTCTCTTCAACACACACATGGCATCAGCGAGCGATTTGACTGGTCAACCAGCAGTAATAGAAATAAAGATGTTTCCATCCATCACAACTCTACCCAAAACCCTGACCAAAAGTTGGCAAGACAACACTCATACCCTGGCTCTCAATATGATGTGAAAATGTGGGAGTCCTATGCTGAAAGAGAAGGGACGGGAAACCAGCAGCTACTGTCTTTGACTTCTTCTCACAAGGCTGTTGACAACGTACCAATTAGTATTCCCAAGCCCCTGGAGGCAGGAAATACCGAAGATTCAACAAAGTCATTCCATCCATCTCCAGCTGCTGGTTCAGGCAGCAGCAATATTAATCCAAGTGTTCTCCAAGGACAGCGGCAAGGCAAAATTGGGGGGTCAGCAGAAACTAACCCATTAATGATGAGGAGGAGAGTTCGCTCTTTCATTTCTCCAATTCCTGCCAAGAGGCAATATCAGGATTTTTCTGGCAATAGGGGTGTGACATCTCACCACTCACCGGTAGCCCATTCTGAATCTAGACCCTTAAATGACAATGATTCATGCAGTGCAGACTCTCGTCCTAAGCTAGCTTCTCCCAACACAGCGTTTCATTCTCCAAGTGCTAACTCGCCCCCACAGGCTAAAACTAAATTTCTACCACCAAGAAAGGGACGGGGATTAAAACTAGAGGCAATAGTTCAGAAAATTACTCCAAACAAAAAAGCTAATTACAGTAATAGCCATACAGATGCTGACTTTTCAGAGGTATCACGTTACAGTTCTGAAATACCTGATCCAGAGATTGGAGCACCCTTCTCTAATGTCCCTCATAGAGAAAGTGGTTGTTTACCTTACCTTGATGAAGGTCACTCATTGGATGATCTTTTGCCCTACAGAGCAGAAGATGCCTATTCTTGTGATTCTCAAGTTCTTAAACAGGGTGTGACTGGGTCTACTGGTGCCACCCTGAGAAATATTCCAACCGACTTTGACTTTGGATTAGGTGCTGCTGGATCTTCAGGCCCTGGGACTGATGAAGTTGATAAGGATGAATTTACATTATTAGGACCCCTTCCCCCACCACCTCCACTGCCTCGTCCTGTGCAAGGTTCTCCTCCTCCGTCCTCATCTGCATTGTCTGATATACAACAATTCACTAACACCTATCAGCAGCTGGAAACAAGACGAGGTGAGCAGTCTGCTGCGAACCTACTGAGGCAGAAACTTCAGGAGACTGGTATGGGCTTTGAAGATTATCCTGGAGGGGATTTTTATGGAGCAACTCCACCCCATGGTCAAAGTCCAGGACACCACCTACTATCCAGACCACCACAATGTGAATTAGCCTCACCTAGAACAGCAGCATCAGATGCCAAACTACAAGAGAACTTTGTTCCCAAAGGTTATTTCCCTTCAGGCAAAAAGAAGGGGCGACCAGTAGGAAGTGTGAATAAACAAAAACGTGTGCAAGTACAGAGTACCACTTCCAATGTAATGTCAGCTCCTCATACTCCTCCTGCTGGTTCTCTTGCTGCTACTCCTCAATCAGCATCAAATTCCAGCATGGCAGGAGAAACAGTTATACCACCAACTTTACCTGAACAGAAACCTTGTCCCTCGCTAGATGTTGCTACGGAGAGCCAACCAGTAAAGGTGGAGATAGAGGGTGAGGACAACCAGCCGGATTTGGATGTAAAACCTATAAAACACAGGCAGAGAAAGGGAAAAGAGGGAAATGAAGGTGCTCCCTCAAAAAGCAGACAGTGGAGGAAAGGTAGAGGTATGACCTCTAAAGAAGAGCTGGATCCTCAGAATGTTGCTGTGGGAAATGCAGGGACTTTCCAAGGTACTAGGAAAAATGTTTTCTCACCATATGTACATGTTGAAAGGAAGATAACTGAGATTGGAGCTGTGTGTATGGTAGTAAATTCTGAAGATGAGAAATCCAAAGCAGGAGGCAAAAATGGTAGTTCTGGGGGTGATGGCCTGTCGACTGTTTCTTTGATATCTCAGATGGTCAGAAAAGAGAGGGAAATTGAGAGGATGCAGGAAAAAGGAATTGATGAGCCGACTGATTCGGTCATGCAGTCAGGAAAGTCTCTTCCATTAACTGGATATGTCCTACCAGGCCCCGTGATATCTGAGACTGGGCACACAGGTCGTTTGCTGTGCTGCCTCTGCCAAAAATGGGCAAATTATAAAAATCTTGGGGATCTCTATGGCCCCTTCTACCCGCCTGATTATGCTGCCAAATTCCCGAAGAATCAGCCCCAAATTCGACAGATCTTGTCAAACACCCCTGGGGCAGGTAATGCAGGGTCGGATCCATCTTCTGTATCAACAGAATTAACTGTCCCAGATATTCAGTCTATTCCAGATATCAGTTCAGCAGACACTAGTTGTTCAGTGAGTCAAACTACAAACCCAGTATCGCCTGCAGTAAGTGAAAACCTTCCTTGTCTCAGTACAGCTACCAAGGCAATGGAGCAAAACTGGAATCTGATACCAGAAGGGGCATTAATTACTTTAGACCCACCTGAACTAGAGAACGAACTTTCCCAAATAAGGCAACAGAAAGCAGAGGATGTGCAGCAGCGACCACAGCATCGAAAGCTGACTTCCCATCCACGGTTCAAGAGGAGACACAAGTCCAGTGAGGATATGCCCCGCACAATTCCAATTAACAGCAAAGCTTCACTGCCTTTCCAGCCTCCACCACCCAGCCTTGATTCCTTGGGACCTTTGGCACAACTTGCTCAGCTCCCATTGGTACCCTTGGATCCAAAGGAACTTTGGGTCCATGAGAGTTGCATTGTCTGGACAAGTGGTGTTTACCTGGTCAATGGGAGATTGTATGGCCTCCAGGAGGCAATCGATGGTGCCAGAGACACAGTAAGTTAAAGTCCTGTTTTATCTATATGCTTTCCATGGTTAATTCAAGAAATGCAGCTGGCCATGTCTGTCACGTTACCCTCTAATAATCAAAATAGATTGTACACTCTGTACTAATTTTAATTATAAGTAATTTGGGTTAAAACATAACATAAAAATAAGAGACACATTAGCTATAATTAGGTATTTTCTGTTTTTACTGTTTTACAGAATGAAAATGATTTTCCATTGAAACAAATGGGCAGCTGTAGTTTAACTGTAATTAGATAGCATGTTTCATACGCTTTTCATATGAGTATTGACCCTGTATACTGAAGACCATATCTCCTGTTTATCTTTGTCAGAACTGTTCTCATTGTGAAATGGCTGGTTCCACTTTGGGTTGCTATAGTAAAGGCTGCACACTGAGGTATCATTACCTGTGTGCTGTGGAGGCAGGTGAGGCATGTCTTTTCCTTTCTTCAATATATGTGTATTCAAGCCAAGATACATTACACAACATTTATAATTTTGATATATTTACGAACAAAAAGCAGGTATTGCGTGTTTCCTGAGTACTACTTTGGTCAGCATAATGTTTAAGGTAGCAGCATTAGTGTGTTTTTGTGTAGTAATATATCCTGTCAATTTCCTGCCCATTGTTACAAGAGGTAAATTAGGTGTGGAATAATTTTTTCCTGTTACAAATAATGAGGCAACTCACGATAGCATTATGGTACACAATTAGATTTCCAGATTAAGAGGCAGAAAATCAAGGGCTGCATATTTGTTTGCCAGTCATGGACATGTCAGTAGAATAGCGCACACAGTTATATTGATAATACGTCATGCAACCCTGTAATCCTTGCATTAAACATCAACACTGCTGTTAGATTCCTCATTCTTTTAAAAAAAAAACATATACTTAAACGAACTGGACTCTGCCTTAATTTTGTTTCTCTTTTAAGACTGCTTTCTAAATGAAGATAATTTCTCCTTGAGGTGTCCAAAGCACAAGGTAAGAACAATAGCTCCTCTTTTTGCTTAGAAGCAGATCTACCTTTATGTATTGCATATTTTACACACACCCATCAGCCATAATATTACAACTACTGACAGCACAGTTAAATAAGCCTATGGTTATTGCTCGACTAGGCCCTTTAATTGCACTATGGTCCTTGTCCCAATATACAAGCACGTCAGGGCAGTTGATTTATTGGCTGAAGTATGTCTGACTCCGGTACAGTAGGTGGCAGTATGGCCTATTTCAAGAAACTGGTTAGCATGTTTTCCCTGTGCTGGGTGGGTTCCCTCTGGATACTCCCGTTTCCTCCCATAGACCCCAGTCATGCAGATTAGGCTAATTGCCATTTATAAATACCTTGTAGTGTATTAGTGAGTGTATGTGCCCTACGATGTATTGGCACCCAGGTCAGGGTGTACCCCGCCTAGTAGGAATGCACGATTCCTGACAAAATGTGAATCACAATTTTTGCACAAAAATGTTTTTTTTTTTCTCTTCCAACAAAAAACATTGATTGCACAGTGTTGTCTGTACAGGACTCATAAATAAAAGTTACCTATTCCTATGTTAATGTGAAAATTTGTTAAACATTTAGAATATTAACAATAATACTTTACAAAAAATACCTAATTCAATTCAATTTTATTTGTATAGTGCTTTTAACAATTGTCATTGTCGCAAAGCAGCTTTACACAATCAAAAGAATTATTTA
>JAOTRS010000012.1:19015067-19031478 GCA_028565755.1 Dinotopterus cunningtoni | reverse complement strand
TACAAGACTATTTTGTTATGAATATCAGAGCAAAAATGTTTAATTAAACCACTTTATTTATATTTTTATCGAGGCACACCAGGTGCTCAACTTGAATAAGAATAAATAAGGATAATGGAAACTTTTTGCCTTGAGTCACGTTGAATAAAGAAAATCAACTGGTCTATAGACCCCGCATCAATAAAGTGCAATGAATATTAAACATATAAACACTTTAACTCCATAAAAACAGTGTAAAAAAAAAAAAATTATTGACAATTTCTTCCTCACTTGCTGCACTTCATCTTCTCCCTCACGTTCCACACTACTTCAGTCATTGTGATGGTGTGTGTCTCATTTCCGGGGCTAAAAAAACTCACAAATTGGAGTTTTAAATACAAAGTTAAAGTTTATTTCTTGTAAATTTGAGTTATTTCATGGAATCTTTTGGATTTTAAATTCTGAAAATTTAGTTTTTTTGCCCTCATACCTTTCGAGTTTTTTTTTCCCCCTCACAACTTTCGAGGTTTTTTTTCTCTAAACTAAACCCGTTTTTAAATTTTGTATTGGCTCTAATATGCCATCGTACCTTATGCACTGTTTTCTTGAACAATTTTTGTATCATTATTGAGACAATGTCTGTCTTAATATGTCATTATCGGTTTTGTTACATGAGCATCCCTTTGCATTAAATGTAACTTTTTAGACAGAAAGTTATGATGTTACTACGGTGAGCATCTTCAATCAGTGTTTTCACCGCTTTTTTTGTCTCATCTCCCAGGGCTTCCCCAGACCAAGCTGGGCAACTTCCTGGAGACACGAGTGAACGAGTTCCTGAAGCGGCAGAGTCATCCGGAAACCGGTGATGTCACTATCCGTGTGGTTCACGTCTCTGACAAAATGGTGGAAGTGAAGCCAGGGATGAAGTCCAGGTGAGGGTCATCTTGTTGTTGATTCTTTTAACCATCCTGACATATAAAAAAATCATCAGCTGTGTCAATTTGTGTAATAATGTTTGTTTGTATTGGCAGATTTGTGGACAATGGTGAAATGGCTGAGTCTTTCCCCTACCGGACGAAAGCTCTGTTTGCGTTCGAGGACATCAACGGAGTGGACGTGTGTTTTTTCGGCATGCACGTTCAAGAGTACGGCTCAGATTGTCCTCCGCCCAATCAGAGGTGAGAGAAAATGCACCAAAGGAGACCTTGTGTCTCCTGGATACTTGATTAACTCGAAGAAACTCAAAGCTTCTTTCCTCAAAAAAAACTCTGCACGTGTCCGTGTCCATGTGATACTGTTGCCTGGAAACTGAGCCTTAAGCATGTTTATCGACTTTGAACTGACATGTTTACTCACTCCTATCTCTCTTTCCATCTGTTCATCATCCTCATCTCGTGCAGGCGTGTGTACATCTCCTACCTGGACAGCGTGCACTTTTTCCAGCCGCGTCATCTGAGGACAGGTGTGTACCACGAGATCCTCGTCGGGTACCTGGAATACGTCAAGAAGTTGGGGTTCACCACGGGACACATCTGGGCGTGTCCGCCCAGCGAAGGAGACGACTACATCTTCCACTGTCACCCACCGGATCAGAAGATCCCCAAACCCAAACGTCTGCAGGAGTGGTACAAGAAGATGCTGGACAAGGCTGTTGCTGAGAGAATTGTTCACGATTACAAGGTAGTGTTCAAGGTTGTTCAGAATTCCCCTCTGAGCAGCTTGGCCCATTTTGTAACCCCCTTCACACACACACACACACCTCACAGCTTCTCTCCTTGTTCCTTGTATCCTCATGCATGTGTGTGTGTGTGCACATGTAGCTATGTTTGTGTAAAGAAGCTGTGCTCCACATTTTTGTTGTAACCCCTGGCCTATTTTCTTCTCCCTGCCTCTTCTTCTAGGACATCTTTAAACAAGCGACCGAGGATCGCCTCACGAGCGCTAAAGAGCTGCCTTATTTTGAAGGCGATTTCTGGCCCAATGTGCTGGAGGAAAGCATCAAAGAGCTGGAGCAAGAAGAGGAGGAGAGGAAAAGGGAGGAAAATAGCACGTCCAACGAAAGTGTCGATGTGAGTTTTACGTCCTGGATCCTCGAAAGCTTAAACGTGTCTAAGAATGATTAAATATAGCCAATGTTTCCTAATTATCTGAAAGGGTTTCCCTCTAAATGCTCCTCTTTATTTGTTTCTGCAGGCCACCGAGGGCGACAGCAAGAATGCAAAGAAGAAGAACAACAAAAAGACAAACAAGAACAAAAGCAGCATGAGCCGAGCCAACAAGAAGAAACCGGGCGTGCCCAACGTCTCGAACGACCTGTCCCAAAAACTCTACGCGACTATGGAGAAACACAAAGAGGTTCTTACTAATTTAAACACCCTTTAAAAAACTTCCTTTTTTACACAACAGAAGCTAATTTTGACTGCTTTGGTGTCCTTAGGTCTTTTTCGTCATCCGCCTCATTGCCGGCCCCACCGTCAACTCGCTGCCTGCCATCATAGATCTGGACCCCCTGATGGCGTGCGACCTGATGGATGGTCGCGATGCGTTTTTGACGCTGGCTCGGGACAAGCACCTGGAGTTCAGCTCGTTGCGACGAGCCAAATGGAGCTCGATGTGTATGCTGGTGGAACTGCACAACCAAAGTCAGGATCGCTTCGTCTACACGTGCAACGAGTGCAAACACCATGTGGAGACACGCTTCCACTGCACCGTCTGTGAGGTAAGAAAGGCTGACTGCTCTTTTTTTATTTTTATTTTTTTTTTATCCTAGTTTAAGTGTTTCATGGACAAACATCCAATAGAGAATAAGTCATAAAGGGAGTTTTTTTTTTTTTTTTTTGCAGGACTATGACCTTTGCATCACTTGCTATAAAACAAAAGGTCACGAGCATAAGATGGAGAAACTTGGTCTGGGTCTGGATGATGAAAGTAACAACCAGGCAACGGCGGCCACTCAGAACCCCGGTGACTCTCGTCGTCTTAGCATCCAGCGCTGCATCCAGTCTCTGGTGCATGCCTGTCAGTGTCGCAACGCCAACTGCTCCCTGCCATCGTGTCAGAAGATGAAACGTGTGGTGCAGCACACCAAGGGCTGCAAGCGCAAGACAAATGGTGGTTGCCCCATCTGCAAGCAGCTCATTGCTTTGTGCTGCTATCATGCCAAGCACTGCCAGGAGAACAAGTGCCCTGTGCCATTTTGCCTCAACATTAAGCAGAAACTCAGACAACAGCAGCTGCAGCACAGGCTACAGCAAGCGCAGATGCTACGTAGGCGCATGGCCACCATGCAACGGACTGGGCAGCCTCCTCTAGCTGGTGGTCCACCAGGGGGGCTTCCATCGCCAGGCAATAACTGTGGCACAGGTCGTAGCACACCGACATCTGTGAGTACCCAGCCTCCCACTCCTCAGACGCCTACCCAGCAAAATCTTGGCCCTGTACCCCAGCCTGGAATGGGAGGGCTTCCTGTTGCATCCCCTCAGCAGTTACAGCAACCGCAAAGCAACATGCCTCCCCAGCACCCTGGCCACCAACAGTTTCAGCAAATACAAGGTGCTCCTGGAGTAATGACATCTCCCCAGCCTCAAATGGTTTCACAACAGCAGACAGGAGAGTCTCCACATCCCAACAGTTTGCCTCAATATGGCCAGCAACCTCCAGTCTCTACAGGCAAACCAGGCCTGGGTCCTGCAAGCCCCAGCGCTGGTCCGATGCAGCAACAAGTAGGTCCTCCTCCGGCTGCTGTGGAAATTGCAAAGAAGATCCAGCAAGTGGCAGATGCACAAAGAAACTTGGCAAAAGCTCAGCTGCTGCAGAGGCAGGCTGCTCAACCTGGCATGATGCCGCAACACCAACACCATCAACAACCCCAAGTGCAGATGGGGATGCCCCTTCCAGCGGTTGGCATGGTGGGTGGAACTGGGCTACCTCTTCATGCACAAGCTACTGTTTCCAGGGGCCAAATGGAGCAGCAGCAGGGACCTCAAGGAATGATGGCTGGAGCAGGACAAATGCAGCAGCAACCTGTGCCACAAGCAAATCCACAAGGTCAGCTTCCTCCTCAAGTTCCGATGCAGCAAAGAGCTAATTTGCAGCTTCAGCCTAATGCTCAGCAGCAATGGACAGGACAAGGGATTCCACCTCAGCAGAGACCTCCAGTTATGAACCAGCCTGGGGTGCCTACAATGCAGCAACAAATGCAGCAGTCTCAGCAGCCACAGCAGCAACAACAAATGCCAAATCATAATGCCTTGATGAATATGGTGCAGGGTGGACTGCAGGGCGGTGCTGCAGGTGGAATGGCAGGTGGGAGTCTTCCTCAGGGAACCGTGCAGGAACTTCTGCAAACCCTGCGGTCACCTAGCTCACCTCAACAGCAGCAGCAGGTTCTCAATATTCTCCGCTCCAACCCGCAACTAATGGCGGCATTTATAAAGCAGCGGGTTTACAAGTATAAAAACGGGCCAGGAGGTCCTGCTGGTGCGCAGGGAGGGCCAGGGGCCATGGGCGGCCAGCCAGTAGGAGTCAATACTTGTGGGCTTCAACCACCCATGAGTATGGGACAAGCCCAACTTGCCCAGCTCCAGCAGCAGCAGCAGCAGCAGCAAATGCAACAACCACAGAGGGCCATGCTCCAACCGCAGCAGGTTGCTGGAATACAACAGCAGCAACAGCCAGGAATACCAGGCCAAGTGCCTCCCAATGTGGCCAGCATGAATCCACAGTTCAGAGAGCTGCTGTTAAGGAGACAGCAGGCGAAACTACAGCTACAGCAGCAGCAGCAGCAGCAGCAGCAACAGCAGCCAGGTGGGAACCACACTGCATTCTCCCAACAGCAGGGCTACGTGGGTCAACAGGGCCAGCAGACGCAACCAGGTGTGCAACCTGGGGCCCAACAGCAGGGTTATCCAGGCAACTCAGCACAGCAGCAGGGGTACCCAGGGACTGCAACCCAAGGTTTCACAGGCAACTCTGCACAGCAGCAGGGTTACCCAGGCAACGCGGCTCAGCAGCAAGGTTACCCAGGCAACGCGGCCCAGCAGCAGGGTTATCCGGGGAACTTAACCCAGCAGCAGGGTTTTCCAGGCAACCCGACCCAGCAAGCAGGTTACCCAGGAAATCCGACCCAGCAGCAGGGATTTCCAGGAAACTTGGCCCAGCAGCAGGGTTTTCCAGGGAACTTGGCCCAGCAGCAGGGTTTTCCAGGAAACCCTGCACAGCAGCAGGGTTACCCAGGCAACATTGCGCAGCAGCAAGCTGCTGCTGCAGCCGCCTTGCAGCAGAGACTGCAGCATCAAAGATTGCAGCAAATGCAGCAGCAGCAGCAGAATGCTGGATTGCAAGGGCCTGACAGAGGCGGTCCACAGATGCAGCCAGGACAAGGAGGGCCGCAGCCTTCATCATCTCTGCAGCAAGCAATCCACCAGCGACTGCTCCAGCAGAAGCAGCACCTGGGAGGGACTTCACCTGCACAGCAGAACAATCCCATGAGCCCACAGCAGCAAATGTCACAGTCACCCCACCTGCAGGGCCAGCCGCTTGCAAACTCTCTAAGTAACCAAGTGCGATCGCCTCAGCCCTCCCCTCGTCCGCAATCGCAGCCTCCACACTCGAGTCCGTCCCCAAGAATGCAGCAGACTCAGACAGCTTCGCCACACCCCACCCATCTACAGCAGCATCTACCTGGCATGGCTCCTCCTCCACCTCCTCCCCAGCTACAGCAGAACTCTATGGACCCTGGCGGAAACTCGATGCTGCCGCACCTAAGTGGCATGGTGGGACTCCACCCTGCGGGAACGAAAGACATACGACCCCCTAGTGGGCAGGATCTCGGGGTTAACATGAACTCATTAGACATGTAGTTAGAAAACTTTGCCAGAGACAGTGTTAGCTTTTTTTTCTATTTTTTTCTTTTTGCTATTATGATCATTGATTTATTTAATTTTTTTCTTTCCTATGAACACCTTGAACTCTGATCTTCCTATGGGAGATGCAGAAATGACATAACCAGAATGTTATGAGTGTGAACGCTAAATTATGGCTCTCTTTTTTTTTTTTGTTTGTTTTTTGCCAATTGTGAACAAAATAAAGGCTTGTTTCTCAGACTCAGAGAATAGAACACAGGTAATATTTTCAGGCGTGAGGGAGTATTTACCTTTTTAAGATATATTTTTAATATTTTAAAAATGTAAAGTGCTGATTTATTGAATGCAATGGGTTTTATTTTATAAATACTTTTTTTGGCTCCTTGAAGCAGTCTCTGTTACTATTTTTACAGCAGGATGGAAATGCGACAAATGTTAGCGATTCCGGTCCTTTTTCGTTATTGTTAATTATTCAAATGTCATGCATATCTTCTTTGCAACGATTGGTTTTGCATTCTGTTATTTATTCTAGTGGGTTTTTTTTCCTCTTTTTTTTCTTCACTTATTTTGGCTCCTGGAGACTGCGACAATTCTACAGAGTCTATTTTTTAATAACTGAGAATTTTCAGAGTGGTTTCTTTACATTTATGTTGATGGATATATAGAAGAATCACAGTGTTGTGGGCTGAAAGACTTAGTGGTGTGGGCCAGTGGATTATTATTTTTATTTTTTTATTTTGTGCCACATTTGTTTAAAATACCTAGCCATAGTGTCCACATGGGGCAAACCACATATCCTGTTTTCCTCTGTGTGCGTGTGTGCGCGCGTGTGCCTGTGTTCACTTGTTATGACACTTACTGGCTAGTAGAGGCGTGTATTCGCAGAAACGTGTGTGCGTGCGCGCGTGTGTTTATGCTAATATGCATAGATGAGATTAGAATTTATCTTTAAAAAAAAACTGATCTCTCCTTCCATGCGCTGAGGATTTTTTGTTGTTGTTGTTTTAATTTAAATATTTTTTACTGTACAAAGGAACAAACCTTGGACTCCATACAATTTTTGTAATAAAATCATGTCAACAAGAAGTGTTTGTTTGACGATAATGTCCCGGTCATAACGTGTGTATACAGGGAAGTATTTATTACCTACATGTTGATGCAGAGTTACTGTTACTACACTGTTGGCTACAGTGATTTTATTTGACGTACACCCCAGCTGTCCATCCTTATCTGTTAATAGTTATATTTAATGTTGGGGAGCATCTGCAAGCTCCAGTCATCACATACAGCAGCTGTAAACAGTTGTTCCCTCAAAAGCCACTTTTTGTCTTGACATTGGTGTAATACAGCGAAAAACAAACAAAAAGCTTGTCATTGTACCAAAGACCCACAAATACATGAAAATGTCTGTCTTAAAGGTGTCAGAAATTTTTTAAGTTATTCTCTGACTGCTACAAATTGCTGAAACTGGAGACTCCTTCCCTAAACGTTTAAACACAGAAATCTACTTTTTTTAATTACAGTTTGATTAAAATCTTTTTGTTCTAAGAAGGGCCACTACAGTTTCTGAATAAAATCTCACACACACTCCACACAAAGAATAAATAATAAATTGCTTAACATTCCAGTGTTAAACCAGAGTGTTTGGAATGTAAGTAATCCAGATTCCCATTTCTAACTTTCACAAATTGGAATGTAATATTTCGACACAATTATTAAGCAAATTAAAATCATTCAATACAACGATTCAAGGACACATTACGCAAAATACAACTACACTTTTTTCATGTCATGATTAGACATTTCAGATGGGATTCCTCTATTTTCTTCCTCCTTTTGTTTCCAGTTTTGTATCAGCTGGTTTTTATTTTTATTTTCTCCCTGATGTGGCATCACATAAGAGGAGCCCCTCCCCTGGCTCAGTGCTCCATTCTTACTGTTCTCTGGTGGGACATGGCTCAGAAGTAGCTCACTTACATACATGCTGAAACAATGCATTTGGAAAAGAAGTTAAACAGGAAGTTTAAGGTATTACAAAAATGCATTAGCTGAGGGGTGAGGTTTTAACACGAATTTTAGCTGGGGAATTAACACACAATTTGGGCAAGCTATGAGACCTGGGGTAACGTGGTGAAGAAATAGTCAAATATGGGACCTTTAAAAGATGATACATGAATTAACCAGGACACAATAAAGGTTTTGTCACTTTCTTTATTGGAAATCCAAATAAAAATCTTGCCAGAGATGAAATACAAATTGTACAATGGCATGTTCTTTTTTTGTTTGTTTTTTGTTTTTTTGGTTGCGGTTTCACCACATGTAGTAACGTTCAGCTCGACTTTGTTGCATGCTAGAGATACATCTAAAGCACACTGTTTTCCGACACTTCAGTAAAGCCTTGCAGTGGCATTTGTAATGTGACCCGATACACGCTCGTTAAAAATGCAGCAAGGCCTCAGAACATACAGCAGAGCTAAACCCGAGCCGGCTAAAACTTCACCTCTCCCAGACGTGGGGGGGGGGAATGGGACTGCAGAGACGGAGTAGTGGTGATGTCATCTGGTCACTGCCGTCGCGGAAACGAGAACTTGCAATTGATTTGTATACATCCTCATGTTTTTCTTTCATTTTTTTGCTAGAACGGTTAACACCAACGATGCGTTAAGTGGAAACAGCGTTCGTTTTTATTATATATATTATTTTTTTACTTTGAATTACTTTTGCGTGCATTTAAAGGCGTCACTGTCAGCAAGACGGAAATCCTTCCACTACTGTTCACGTTTTCACTAAAACGAAAGGACGAAGACGGAAACATAACCCTTTTAACAACAGACGAGTATCTGTAAAGCAAAAACAGCGAAAGGTTTCACTACATCGACGGATCTACACGCCGGCTGGTCCTGTAATACCTCAATAAGGCATACTTCACCTCAAATGCTAACGTTTCCAACGAGTTCAAGCTAACTCAAAACCGATTCACTAAATCGTGTTTTTCTGATCATTAGCCACATTAGCAATTTGACAAGAAGTACTTTTGGTTGTTACATGCGTTGTCCTCATCACTTAGACCTGTAGTCCGTAGCTGCTGAAAAACCCTTCCGCCGTCATCGCCTCTTTAATTGTCACCGTCAGCGAGTTAATTGTCACGTTAGTCACGATCACCTTCCCGGGATGCCGTGTGCTCTCGCGCGCCTGAAGTTCGTCTGTCCTGACCTTGGAGTTCAGATGCAGGGTGGTCCTGCACTCGGTGGCGACCTCGTCCTTGTCTGTCTCTCTTTTCACTTCACTGTCGGCTTCGCCTGTGTCTCTCGACTCGTCCTGCGCAAAACTGTCAATCAAATGCCGCACCGTTATGACCGAAGCTCGATTTTGGACTCTGTCTGTGACCGTACCCGCTCCTGAGCTGCCATTCAGTGATTTCTCAGTCATGGGTTTATCTTGGCAGACTCCGCCCCCTGAAACGTCTGTGATCGGCTTGTGCTCATGTGTGTTTGTGGTTGTGGTAGTAGTAGTAGCGCTCGCCGACTGGTCAGTTGCTGCTGGTGCAGCGGAACCAGTCTCGGTGCTGAGTGGCTCCACCTGGGTGTCGGTGGAGGAAGCGCAGTGTTCTGGTTTCCCATCTGTGATGACGGCTTCCTGTGGTGCAGGGGTGTGGTCTTTTGTCATCTCTTGGGCTGAGAGTGAGACAGAAATGACAAACTTGAGTAAAGAAGATAAGCTGTGCTATGTTGTGGCACTACTGCTATCACAGAGGAATGTGAGGTGACAGATAACGTTTCCCTGTGTCCCTACAGGCCCAATTCCAGCTAGCATAAAAGATTATCATTTATTCACCACTGACTTCTTTGCTTAAAACACTTTCATAACTTTTAAACATTAATTTGCAGAGGCATCTCAGTGTTTAAGGTGTTGGACTACTGACTGGAAGGTCTCAGGTTCAAACCCCTGCACCACCAACTTGAGCAAGACCCTTAACTCTCAACTGCTCAGATGTTTCAACCTGGATAAAGGCGTGTGCCAAACACTGTAAATGTAAAACGTACCTTTCCTCATTAGCTGTATGGTTGAGACATATCGCTTTTGAGGTTTAGGTGTTTGAGAAGTCAATACATTTTCCGTATCTTAATTAAGAAATACACTGTGCTGCTGTTGGCTAATAAGAATTCATGATAAAACTAATGCTTACTGCTTGATAGCCTGTATTTTTTTGGTGTGTGCAGTAAAGGTTATACAGATATTACACCGTTCATATTATCGCTCAGAAAGTTTGTTTTCCCACTGGAGTCTACAAATAATATCCAATGATGCTATGGTTGTTTTAGACGATCAGAGCGCCTTGGTCTTTTTCTCAGTTTCTGATTGAAGTTCCTTTACATCCTGAAACACCCTGGTTTAAAAGGATGCAGCGCACCAATTTGGTTTAAATTCCTGCAGTTTGTCTTGTCATGTGCAACATTCTGCAGCTTCGCTCTGCTGACGAACGTGAGGATGATGTAACTCTCCCTGCAGCTAAAACACCTCTAAGAAGCGTTTTTTTTTTTTTTTTCTCCATGAATGTTGCACAACATTAGATCATCGACCAATAGATCACTGACGCTTCATCTCTCAGCTCACGCTGAATATCTCCAGGCAATATGGCACTTTCTCAGTGAGTCATGGCCGAGCGAGAGAGCGCGATACTGCAGAAACATCACATTGAGATACCCGAGGATACGATATGTTGCAGAGCGTGTGTGCAAGTGAGTGTGTGTGTTTTTGTTGCTGCTGCTTTGAAAGCTCTGCTCTTAGATCTCTGCTGACTTTCTCTCGTCACGTTCCTGCAGAGTGCACAGCGAGCTAGCGAGCCGTATTTAGCTTTTTAGCGATTGCTGGATCTGAGTCGTGACGACTCGAGAGACTCAGTGTGGCCTCTGTGACCCTGCCCCCCCCCCCTCAGTGCACGATACATGCTTTGTATCTTAGCAACAGTTGTCATGCCGATGCGGTGCTACACGTACCGTGCGGAACGGCATGATGTTCCTCTTTTTCCGTCTTCCTCCTCTTCTTCTCTTGCTGCTCCTCCTCTTTCTCCCACTCTTTCCCCCCCTCCTCCTCGCCCCCCTCCTCCTCCTCCTCCTCCGCTGCGGCTTTCTCGAGGGTCAGTGTTCGTTGCCGGGGCGATTCTGCACTTTCAGTCGATTTGGGCGAACACTGCCTGCTCCTGCGTTTTAAAAGGCGGTGATGGTGGTGGTGGTGGTGGAGGTGGTGATGGTGGTGGTAGATTCCGCCCTCCCCATTCCTGCAGCGCCGCCTGTTATGCTGTAGTCCCGCCCCCATGGAGCGAGCGAGGGACAGGCGGAACCGGGGAGCGGCTTTCTCCGAAGGTTTCTGAGCACTTCGGAGCTCCATGGTGTAGACGTTCTACATGATTACAAAACAAGAAATTAATGAATAAATAATACACAAAATAAATTTTTTAAAATTCTTTCACGTACCGTTTATTTCATTACTTAAATAGTTATGAATAAAACTTGTCCTTTTCAATAAAAGTATGAATAAAATGTAGTGTACAAAAAACTAAATTTTCTTTTGCATTTTACAGAATAAGATATAATATATCGCTTCCTAAGTATATATCTTTATATTAGGTTTTTGGTAAATATATTTATTTTATTGTATATACACAATATAATTGGATCCTCCTATTTATTCAAATTAAATGAACAAACAAGCCAACTAACAGCTGATTGCATCAAGTGCATAAAATAATACCTACTACTATTAATAATAATAATAACAGAATTAATGTAAGCTTTATTTTTTTAAAGATGAGATTGGTAGCAAAATATTTATAGGCTTTTATTTGGCCTTTTATTGAGTTTCACCCATTTTCTATACATCCCCAAGAGGCAATTGCAGTCGACCCCCGTGAAGTCGCAGTTCAGAGTTTGCGGCCTCAGTCGTTCACGAAATTTTCCTTACAATCTGACTAATAATTGTTCGCGGAAACCGCAAATATAATCCGCAATTTTTTATGGCTTTTTTTCGTGGCAGTATATAATTTTTCATGTGTTTTAACGCTAAACTATTAAGCACGATATAATTTACTAATTCTGAAGCATAAATATTGAAGTAAATTCAGCTAAATTTCCATATAAAATATAATACTGTATACATTGTTTAGTACTGTAGAGAGAACGCAAAGCAACCGTAGAGGAAAACGCGGCTTGTGATGGTGAACTATTACCGTATTTACCCTACAGTACTGATATCAAAGAAAACAGGCTTGTGTGAGTTACAGTACATAGAGGCGTAACAGCTGTATTTTACATTCTAGCACTGCGGGAGACACAGCGGTACAGTATACGGGTTTACATTTACATTCATTTATTTTTTTAAGGGTTTGCGTTATTTTTTTTAATTTGCGTTTTTTTTTTCACAATTTGGGGGTGCTCTAGAAACGTAGCACACATACACACTAGGGGCAATTTGGAAACAGCAATTAATTTCCTAATCTGCATGTCTTTGGACTGTGGGAGAAAACCGCAACAAACTCCATGCAGGCGTGGATCGAACCCCCGACCCTGAGTACTAACCACTACGCCACTTAATTAACACTGCTTCTTTAAAATCCTAAGCACACTTAGACACTAAACAAACAAAGACCTAGCTGATGTTAAAACCCAAACGTTTAGTCATGATTTAAACTTAAGTCTGTGTTTTCTAAATCATACACACGTAGTCCATGAGTGTGTGGGTTGATAACAGGCTTGATGGCACAGACACAGACGTAACAATTGAGATTTTAATTCAGACTGCTCGTGTTTGAACCTTCTGCATTCCTGATATCTTCTCTGTTCCACTGTATAGCTGCTCGTGCACCAGACAACTTTATAAATTTATAGACACACAGAAACTTTACAGAAAGTTTATAGATATTATATAATTTCATATTCCTGTTGCAAGTTTCTTTACGCTCTCAAATCAACCCTGTGAACTGAAGATCTCTGAAAATCAGATATATACAGTATCTGCTTTCCTGTGCTTAGAGAAAAGACTAGGAGGCGCATACTGATGACATCATAGGTCAGTGAGGGAGCAGTGCTGTGCGTCCCCGGGGGACAGGTCCAGTCTTCGTTGTGTTTGTGCCGCATGTCGGGGAAGTTACGCAGGAATGGGTTTCTGGGAAGTGCTCCTTACCCGTAAGACGAGTCTGCGCGGCCTCAGGCCTTTCCTCCTGTGAGCCTGCGCTCTGTCCCGCTCCTCCCTGCAACACACACACACACACACACACACACACACACACACACACAAAGACAGACGCACACACACAGAGTAAGACGATAAGGCTTGCGGATGGACAGGGAGAAGAAGAAGAAAAGGAAGGAGGAACTGGAGGATTGTGATCAGCATTTTTTTCCAGCTAATGTGAAGTGTAAGGAGAGACGCTCACTTCTCTTCAAAGGCAAGAACGAGCCGAGGGTCCAGGATGTTGTCTTCTGGCTCCCACGTGCTGTACCTGATATATAAACACACACACACACACATAACACTTATTCTTAAACAAGTGTAGAAGTGTAGAACAAAAACAAGTGCTTCCACACCACATAGTAGATGTAGAACAAGTGTGCCGGACTTCACCCTCAGCGTCCAATCATGTAACTAGATGTTAAAAGTGTAAATGTGAACCCGAAGCTATGGAGTGTACGGAATAAGCATGTCTATGGCTACACGGTGAGTCCCGCTGGAGCGCTTGGCTTTTAGTAAACACGACCCATCGGCTTATTGTCCGCAGGAAGAGAGTACGCTGAAGTTTATCCCAAGGTTTATTGGTTAATTAATCATTAATGGGTTGTTAAATCAAACAAGTAGATAATCAGTGTAGATGGTGGGGTCATAACTGATAAGTGTGGTATCTATCCATCTATCTATCTATCTTTACTGCTGATTACAATTTTCTGCATCTCCTAACCATTTTATAACTCGTATAAAAATCCGTGTTTATTTGTTTACTGAAGTGCCTGGGAAACCGCAAATCAAACACCGAGCAATAAAACAATTTTTTTTCTGTAATAAAACTCTTTTTTTCTGTAAGAGGTATGGAAGGAGTCTCCAGTGTCAGCGCTTTAAAAAACATAAACGTTTTCAGACGTCTTTAGGAAAAGAAGTGTTCCAGAGTTCTACGTGGACTGTCTGTATAGCGTTATTAACGTTCTGAGAGAGAAAGAAGAAGGGCGTAGTGTAGCGTAAGGTGACAACAGGGATTGACTCGTTTCCCGACATTCCACTGTATTCAATGTAAATATAAGCAGAGATATAAGGCATGACTGCAACACTTTTTTGCTGTGCCACAATAATAAGAGTCAGGCACTCGGGGTCATGCTGCTATCGCAAAATAAACAACTCTGAGAAGTTAACTGTGGCTCCTCGCGGTGCATTATTCCCTAATAACAGCACACCTGAAAGTCTCATACACCGTGCTCAAGACATTATAAAAACCCAGAATAATCCATTTTCAAGCTTGAGAAGATAAAAGACTGGATATCTGTGATTTCAGCACCGAGCGGTTTGATTGTGCTCCGGCTTGTATCACGTGTATCTGGAGTGTGTGTGTGTGTGTGTGTGTGTGTGTTTTGGTTTTAAATATAAGACTGAGATGAAGTTTTGATTGTACTCACTTAGGAGGCCATCCCTGCCACTTCAGGAGATACTCCACATTACCCTGTGTGTGTGTGTGTGTGTGTGTGTGTGTGAGAGAGAGAGAGAGAGAGAGAGAATGTTTGTGAGAGAAAGTTATTTGAGAGACAGATTTATCTTTTACTTCAAGTCAATATCTGTACTCGTGTATCATGTATATGTTTATTTTATATACATTTATTTATTATTACTCTTTCTATACTGTTATTTTTTTTATTTCTAAGCTTTGGCAATATGAATGTAAATATGTGTCACACCAATAAAGCACTTTTGAATCGTTGAATATTGACAGAAAGATCCAGAAAGATCCAGAAAGAGACACAGAGGGAGAGCGAGAGAGTGACAGAGAAACAGAAAGAGAAAGAAAGACAGAGACAGAGAGTTACTGTATCTAGTATTCAAACTACTTTGTAAAAACACATCGCCTGTCCCTTTAAGACCTGGATCTTTCTGTGTGTGTTTGTGTGTGTGTTTAATGACGTAGGCGTCGCCATTGCTAGGCTACCACTGGCCGGTGACGTCACGCCACGCGGGCTTCTAGAACATTGTATGGGATGGCTCGAGGACGCATGAATGTATGGGACGGATAGTGGGCGGGGCCAATGGGAAACCATGTAAACAACAGTACGGCTCGGTTACGCAACGCGCGATTATGTTTCTGTTTTTCTCCATACAAATATATATACACACACACATAAACACACATCAACATAGGTATAAAATCAAACACACGCACATATACACGGACGGAGTTTTTGGTTAGTGTTGACGGTTAGAGACACGTGCGTTATCAGTGACGTCAGGTGACATGCGGGGGCGCTTTCTCTCCAGGAATGATATTATAATATTGTATATTTCATAGAGAGAGGTGTGTGTGTGAGAGAGAGAGAGAGAAATCCTTCGGCTATCCTTGAACCCCCCCTCCTCTCTCGTGCGCGTGCGAGCAAACTGCGTAGCCAGGCTGAGCGCGCGGAGAGAGCGCGCTCGCTCGCCCTGTCTCCGCGCGCTCAGCCTGGCTACGCAATTCGCTCGCGAGCGCACGAGAGCTGGATCACACGACCCACACATCTTCCCATTATTATTATTATAAATATAAATATTATTCTTATTATAATTTCCCTACATTTTATTTTGAGCTATCCAAAAAAATAATAATAATAATGCGGTCAACTCTAACCCTATGCATGTCAATTTTTAAATTCCTTTTTAAAAAGTGCATCATCAAAAAACAAACAAAACAGACAGTTAAAGTTGCAAACGTCATGTCATTCCATTACACACGCAAAAAAAGTCCCACTGAGTCGCAGCAGGATAAACAAGTTGCACTGTGAGATATATATATACACACACATATATATAAAAATATATTTTAAAAAAATCCCCTACGAAACAGAAACTACCCCCCTCGTGTGTACGTGCGTGTGTGCGCGCGCGCGTCTCCAAACACATTCCGCTTTCATGTCTATATTATTATTATTATTATTATTATTATAGGACGATCCGCGCGTGCCTACCTTTCTAACTCTCTTCTTGGTGATGGACTCCACGGCGAACACTTGCTCTCCGATGGATGACAGCTCCATATTCTCCTCAGCTCTCTCTCTCTCTCTCTCTCTCTTACACACACTTTTGTATTTATTTATTTCTCTAGTAATAATAATAACTGACTTTAATTCTGGAGTCAGAGCAAGTCGTCCCCGTTTTCTAGCATGTTCTGCGGAGTTTTTAAAATCTGCGACACATCCACTCTCTCTCTCTCTCTCTCACTTACTCACTAGCTCGGTGTGTGAGTGTGTGCTTCAGCGCGTGCCTGCTAGAGGAAAAAAAAAAACAACACAACATGCACGCTCAGAACGTGTGCATGCCCCGCCCCCTCCCCTCCCCTCCCCTCC
>JAOTRS010000012.1:18888415-18899251 GCA_028565755.1 Dinotopterus cunningtoni | reverse complement strand
ACACACACATATACACACACACAGAGCTAATAAAACAGCACGACCCCGAGGCCGTGTTTTGTAATTATCCTGCCGGACAGCGTGTTTAATCACAGCATGAGAAATGAAGGCAACGAGTCGTTCTCAACGCAGGCTAATGGAAGTGGTGTGTGTGTGTGTGTGTGTGTGTGTGTGTGGTGATAACCAGAAGGCAACAGGAAAACTTGGGTGCACTTTGTAGATCTCTGGAAGCACACCGGGCAGCAAGGTGGTGTGTGACGGTAAATTGCCCAACTGCACATACAGTACATCCTTGTTACTGTAAGAGTAAAGTAGAGCTCAGGAATCCTAAACGGAGAACAAGGTGTACAGGATGTGACCAGACGCATCTCAGGTGACAGTTGCCATGGAGAGGATAACTTTTGTTTCTGTGAATGGGATGGGGGGGGGGTGTATTCACACAACTGCTGGTCTCCATCATTACTGCTTGATTTACAGAAATTACAGAAAACCCACAAGCATCACGGGATATTAAAGAGGAACATCAGGTGTGTGTGTGTGTGTGTGTGTGTGAGAGAGAGAGAGACATGGATAATACAGATGTATTACACATATATGATGTGCATTATCTTACATTTACATTAATGGAAGAATGATATAATGGCTTGACATTTTCTTTTTGAACTAAACCTTTTTAACCCTGTTCAAATACTGTGTGTTAGTGTGTGTGTGTGTGTGTGTGTGTGTGTGTGTTTGGAGACATTTCACACATTCTTGGTTTGGAGAAGAAATCTTCTCAGATGTTTATTATTCACTTACAGCTCAGTGACAGTTTTTTCCTGATTATAGATTTCTAAACTAATTTTCTGGGTGAATAAGAATTAACAGATTTACTCTTACTGGCACAGAAAAGATGAGCTATGTGTGTGTGTGTGTGTGTGTGTGTGTGTGTGTGTGTGTGTTAATAATGCAGAAAAGGCCTGAGGCCCGACAGGTACGTGGCCTTTAGCGGCTTCATTTCAGCAAAGCGACGAAAAGGCCAAGAAGGACAGGAAGTAACCTTAAAGTCTGAGTGATGAAAGAGAGGAGAAGCTCATTTATCCTCATTTATTATGATTTGGAACTTCAGAAATTCTGTGTCTGCTTGGCACTGGCCTAAAATGCCCCTAAATGTAGAAGACCAGTGAGAGACAGATACAGGGGCCACGCCTCCTTCACTGAGACCGACAGATACACAGGCCACGCCTCCTTCACGGAGACCGACAGATACACAGGCCATGCGTCCTTCACTGAGACTGACAGATACAAAGGCCACACCTCCTTTACTGAGACCAACGTATGCAGAGGCCACTCCTTCTTTACTGAGATCGACAGATACAAAGGCCACGCCTCCTTCACTGAGACCGATGTATGCAGAGGCCACACCTCCTTTACTGAGACTGACAGATGCACAGGCCATGACTCCTTGACCGAGAGTGACAGATACAGAGACCACGCCTCCTTCACTGAGACTGACAGATAAACAGACCACACCTCCTTCACTGAGACTGGGAGATACAGAAACCACGCCTCCTTCACTGAGACTGACAGATGAAGAGACCACGCCTCCTTGACTGAGACTGACAGATGAAGAGACCACGCCTCCTTGACTGAGACTGACAGATACACCGTCCACACCTTCTTCCCTGAGACTGTGTGACTTGTGTGTGTAAGGTCTCAGGTCTCACCACACACATCGCTGATGGCGTCTTACTGTTGTGATGGAGTGCGAGTGTGAGGTGATGTATGATGCTGATGTGTGAGCTCGCACCCTGCGGTTAGCTATAAAAAAATAAACTAACAAGAATGCACACCGCTCATGGCATCATTCAATCATTGTAAACAAACTGTCTGATTCACGTCTCGCTGTGATTCATGACGCGTGTGTACCGAAGCGGCGTGGAGATAAACGCCTCGGACTCGGGTTTTAATCTCAGCCACAACTCCTGCCTTATGACATGATGCACGAGGGAAGTTTGCTGAATAGAGCAGAATGTGACTCCGGCATGCTGAATAAACACACTCGTGCGTGAGGTTAGAGTTAGGGTTACAGCTCTGGACTCTGATTGGTCAGAAGGTGTTGATTAGTTCTCTGTAACAGCATTGCTGTCAGGGTTAGATTAATGTCCCGGTCCTGATGAAGTTTTAAACGACAGGGTGTGCTGTAGAGAAGTCTTATGCATGACTAGCACCTCTGTAAGCGAAGCGTTCACATTTCCCCAAGCTAACAGATGTAGCCGTCACATCTGTATCAATAGATAGGGATCCCATCAAGGCGCTGACGTCGCCGGAAGAAAGAAAGCGCGCACATGCCGTCAGAGAACTCAGGCTTCTCTGAACATTTTCTTTCTTTTTTTAACCTCCGTACTCTATGCATCGACCTGCGTTCAAATAAGGACAAACCCACCTGTTAGACGTTTATTTTTAGGTCTCTCTCTCTATCTCTCTGTCTAGAAGTTAGAAGTGCAAAGTCATCAGAGACAGCTTGCTGTTACTTCCTGTCAGGTGAGCGTGTGAGTGTGTGTGTGTAGAGGAGTCGTGGAGTCCCTGTTAGCATCGCAAAGGACAGCCATCTGCTCTCACAACTGTTCTGAGCATCACGTGGGAAAAAGAAAAAAGAAGAAGAAGAAGAAGAAGTGAGAAATGTGTGGCCTAATCCCTCTCATTCACCTCACGTCCATCATGTCTCTCTGAACGCATGGCCGGTTGGGGGTATCGGGTCTTCTGGCAGGAGCAGCGACGGCTTGTACATTTCGACTGTGGGCTCGAGCTGGAACGAAACAGAGGATTAAACAGAGATGGGGAAAAGTTTTCATGTTTGTGGGGCTCAGGGGACTGAGAGAGAGAGAGCACTCAGCACATTCGAGTCGGGTTCTGACTCACTGAGTGGAGTTAATCCAAACTCAATCCTCCATGTTTCATCTCCTTCAGTTGAAGCCCGAGCAGCGGGATTAACTCTCATGGCCGCTGTTTGTAGTGAAACTCCGAAGTGAATCAGTTCCGACTCGTTTTATTTAATAGATCAGTAACTTCATCCATATCACCAACGCCTTCAAAAAACAACTGCCCTCTAAACAAGCTCCTGATTTATACCTGATCTACAGGATTTAGAAATATAGCTCTGGTTATTGGCTCCGCCCCTTTTGCAACATCCAACAGGTTGTGACTGCTGAGTCAAAACCTGAACAACATTCGAGCATCATGAAGTGTACAAACCCACCCGAGCAGAATAAAACCTTAGCAGATCCTTCTCATGCACACTCAGGACTGAGTACTGCCGGAACGTTGCGACAAGTCTGATAAATGCTGCTGGGATCTCATCACTGCACTCCAGGTCCAGCAGAGCATTCTGGGCATTGTTAGGTTCACCCCAGAACAGACCACACCAGAAGAAGATAGAAATAGAGAGAGAGAGAGAGAGAGAGAGAGAGAGAGAGAGAGAGAGAGAGAGAGAGAGAGAGAGAGTTCTGTGTGTGAGATACACTCTGTCTCACAGTGTGGCGAGGTGAAAGTGGGACAGAGTTTTCTCTTAAAGAAAACGACGAATCTCAGGGACGAATCCTCTCGCTCTAATGATACGGCATTACCGTATTACACTCACACACCGGGAAAAAAGGCTGACTTATTTTAAGTCAAGTCTCTCTCTCGGTCTCTCTCTCACTCTCTCTCTCTCTCTCGCTGCTGAAATAAATGACACCAGCAGCAATTCGGACCTGCTTTCAGAAAACAGATTATAAAATAACACTTGCAAACTGCGTTACTCGCAATCCGAGATTTCACTGTACTAGCCAGTGTTGGAGCTGTGTTAGTAATGAACACTGTGATATTGAGAGGACTCACAACACCACGGCTCACGTGAAATTGACTTATACCTGTTGACTATACTTGTCACTGGAGCATTTGGCTTTGGTTAGTTTTATATTGCTTATGATATTTTTTAGGTATTTAAAAATCTTTAAAACTGTCTAGGCTTAGTTAATTATTATTATTATTATTATTACTAACAGACTGCAATTAAATGCTTCATCCAAATGGATGAGACTTCATGGTAAAAGACTTCATGGTTGTGTATACTACAAAATTCACTTGTTTTCTCATGATATGCTGTGAAGCAATTAAAATGACATACAGTGGAACCTTGTGTTACGAGCATAATTCGTTCTGGAAACGGGCTCGTATTCCAAAACACTCGTAAACCAAATTAAATTTTCCTATGAAAAATAATGGAAACTCAATAAATACATAAAAATAATTTACACAAAATATAAAAAAAAAATTCCGACAGATAAATGTTACCGTTTATGCGTGCAGGGGCTCTGTGTGTGTGTGTGTGTGTGTGTGTGTGTGTGTGTGAAGCCCCTCCCGTCCTGAGAGAGAGTGTGTGAACCATCACGGTGTCAAATTACACACGTGCACACACATAAGAGAGGCTGAGGGAGAAAATGGAGTTCTAACCTCTCTAATGAGACTTTCTTTTGCTTTACACGCGCGTACACACGTGTGTTATAAGAAACAGTACACGCGCGCTGTACACACGCGCTTACAAACACAAAATAAAAAATGTTTTACACACACACGTGGTCACAGTGTTATAGTAAACAGTACACGCAAGCACGGATGTTGATTAAACCAGTAAGAGACGGGCACTAAGACCCAGCAGGGGGGACGATTTACCCACAATTCAGCAGCGCAAGAGAAAGAAAAACCATTGGCTCAGTTGTGATCACGTGACTTTCGCGTCAAAACAAGAAGCGCATGCGTGATACATGATACTCACTACTTGTAAACCAAGACTTGCATGTTTTTCAAGTCAAAATGTATTTAAAATATTTGCTCATCTAACGGAACACTTGCAAACCGCGTTACTCGCAATCCGAGATTTCACTGTACTATTTAAATCATCATCATCTAGTGGATATCATTTTCGCATAACATACCTCACTCGAGTGGTAGAAATGGCTCATTTAGGTTGAGTTTGACATATTTTTTCAAATATATATACTCTTTGATTTTCATGTTTATAAATAGATGACATCAGATTACCTACTGCTTTGCTGTTTAGCAATGCAAAATATTTGTGTAATTGTACTTCTCTGTTATCCCTCAGTTTTATTTTAGATTATATTTATACTTTGAGTGTTATATATGCATACTTTTTCAATTTGGAAGAAGCACAGTTAAACATGTGTCACTGATGAAGTGGCTGGTGAGTGAAGTATTAGGACACCAGGAACAAAAAACTACTGCAGCTAACAGAGAAATAAGCAGACGAAGGCTAATAACTGAGCAGAGCTCAGAGCTTAAGAAAGACACTAATCATGGATAAACTGACGCATCGGAGAACAAATGTCAGCATAAAAGTCACAAAACAAAACAAAAAAAATCATAGTGTTGAATAGCTGGTACATTTAAAGCACATTTAAATGTAACAACTAATTTACGTTCACTTGATCACTCATTTTTTCGGGCCCTTTTCCAGCACCCTATGCATTTACTTATGGTTTCTCAGCACCTTTTAGCTACTGCTGATTAATGCTGTGATACTGTGATTATTTTTTAGAGTAGGTTACTGTGAAAATGTCATAAAGCTCAAAATACTGCAATTGTTTATACTCTCTCTCTCTCTCCCTCTCTCCCACTCTCCTTTTATTCTTCTCACTTCATTCAGTGTTGGCCACCACAGTCTCCATTCACACCATCGTTGAATCACCTCTTGAATGAGTGTGTGTGTGTGTGTGTGTGTGAGCAAGTGAACAGGTGCTTGTAGGATGATGAGAGCTTTTATGTGGGCTTCAAGAGATAAGCTTGGAGCGAACAAGAGATAAGCTTTCCATTCGAATGTCTTACAATTTTATAAGGAGTCGAAGAAAGAAAATGCGATCGAATAAATCCGTGTTTCCATCAAAGACGATTGTATGAGGATCCTACAAATAACTTAAAGGTGACTCAGGGAAACACAATATGACGCCTAAAGTGCAGCATTAAAGTATTGTTCACCTGTGTTGGAACGAAACAGCAAATAAAAATAAAAATATTCATGAATTGACTTCTTTCAATTCTGCTTCTCTCTCACACCTCTCGTGCTCAACGCTGTTACCATGACAACACTTTAACAATGCTAGCTCATCTAGATACACTTCTAAACAAAGTTCTGTAATCTCTTCTCCTTCCCTGCAGGTGTGCATGATGGGATAGGATAGCAAAAAAATCAGTGCATGGTTGTATTCTGCACTCTGAAGGTCTCAAAGGTCCCAAGTTCAATCCCCACCACCCCCTGTTGGGCCCTTGAGCAAGGCCCTTAACCTTCAACCGCTCAGATGTATAATGAGATAAAAATGTAAGTCGCTCTGCATAAGGATGTCTGCCAAATGATGAAATATATAAATATAAGATGTTGATTAAGTCTCTATAACAGCAGCTCAGACTAATACAATAGCATAGTTTTATATTGTATATTTGCCTATTTATATTGTAAATTTGCTTATTTAGCTGACTTTTACAATCATAAATGTAACTATAAAAGTTACAATGTATAGAATGTCCTGTTGATCTTTAATAAATACAATACTTGTTGACAGTTTCTGTGGTGTAAGAGGAATAAAACACTTGGGGCCATGATGGAGGACAAATATTAACGTTTTATCACCCCACCCCATCCATGGGTATTTTAATTCTGAAGGTACTAACAGTTTGGGGATCAGTCTTGGTCTCTCTTTCTCTCTCTTTCTCTTTCACTCATTCTCTCTCCTGTAAAAAGCGAGGTAATTAATTGCACTTTGGATCAGTGTGGGCTGCATCTGCTCCTCCAAACTCCTGTGCGTTTTCTCAAAAGCCTTCTTGTAGTCTTTTTATGCCGTGACTCTTTGTGGTCTAATGAAGCGTAAAAAAGAAAAAAAAAACACCTCGGCTGCTTTCTGTTTGCCTCGTCTCTGCAGGGCTGAATCCGAATGTGCCTTTATTTCCCCTAAACGAGTGTGTCGTATGGCGTACAGTGTGTGCGGGTGCCGTGCACAGCACCATCAGTTCAGTGATTTGGAAATGAAATACTATCACTGCTTGCCGTGACTCTGTGGTCAGAGCTGTGTCAGGGTTATCGCTGTGGAGAGACTTTTACAAAATATTAGTAATGCACCATCAATTAGAACTGAGCCTGGCTTTTCATACTGCTCACCACTCTGTGTGAAGTCGGTTAAAACAGACGCTTACAGTCAATTTGTGGATTTAAAACCCTCTGCATTAGGTTTTTAAAGATTTCCAAGCTGAGTTTGTGCTTTTTAAAGATAATATTTAGCAGATAGTAAGTACATCACACACAAGCCAAAATTTAATTTAGCTTATAATGCTTAAAATATGTTATTCATTTAAGTTCTTAATTCGCTTTTTAGATGCTGCTAGCTTTAATTTGGAAACATCAGTGCTCTTGGGACCTCAATGGAGAAATTAAACTTTCCAATTTTTTACTTTATCATGATGAACTTTCAAGTCAAAGCAGGACTGTTGATTGTATAGAATAACAGAACACAGTTCTGAGAATAAAATCTACCTTTATTTCTCTATATAATCTACACTAATGCACTTATTCCAGCATTTCACAAGTCCTTGGATACCATAAAGGTGGAAAGTTTTCTCAGTAGGACTGCCTACTTTATGTCTGAAATGCTGGCCCTTCAGGAACTTCTTTACTGGCACAAACATGTGGAATTGACAACTTATTTTTCGATTTTCAAGGATCAGGCATTCTACTTGCTGAACGTTAATGGGAAAGACTTCAGTGGGCGCCAAGCCATCTCGTCTGGGATCGTCATTCATGGACCTATGGACCTCTTTCAAAAGTTTCCGCCATTCGGATGTTTTACTGCGGCTAAGAGTCTCATCTTCATACTGGGCTTGAATGCTGGAAATGTAAATCGCTTTTACACCTTCATCCACCCGAAATTTGATCACAAGTCCCGGATTAATTTAAATGCCCCTTGTACATATGCAGGAAAATTATGTCCCAGTTCACCCACTGGAATTGTATTTGTAGCCCCAATCTCTAATCCCTAACAATTATATAAAGATCCAATATCTTAAAATGTTGGAGTGTTTTCCAATCTGAGTAAAACCCTGAAGGAATCACAAAGAACTGATGAGATCTTTCACATACTGATTTACGCCCATAAACACACACGGCTAAATTCTGAGGACACAGTAGCACAAATAACCTTTTGCTAATCATACACAACAGAGTCTCATTAATCAGAGATAAGACAATAAAACTTATAATGGGCAACTTTTATGTTAGAACTCTACCTAGACATGAACTCTAGCCTTTGAAACAGATTTTATGTGTGTGTCTGTGTCTGTGTGTGTGGTCCCCGAAAGGCAACTCAGCATCATGATTGATTTCTCCTTCACATTGTGATGATAAAGCTCCTCTTAGACCCGATCAGACGATGGCCGAGCTCTCCCGCTGATCAGCGATCATGCTGTGTACCTTCCGCCTCATGAATAATGCAGGAGTGTATTTAGGACCCAGACTTCTTCACAAGAAGAAGAAGAAGAAAAAAAAACTCATTACATTCTTTGGTTTTATCTCACACACACTCGCAACCAAACAAAATTAATCAGGCCACCCAGTGACATTTTTAAGCTTTAGCTTTCACTCCATCACTCTCTTTCCTGTTCGGTTCTGATCTTTAATTTAGTTTTAGAGCAAACAAAACAATTGAACACACTCATTGAGCTAAAAAAAAAAAAAAAAAAAGAAAACATGCTGCTGGGCCATTGTATAATAGTCATGATTGTTTATAAGAAACCAGTCAATGCAGAGTGTAAAAGTATGTCCGTGTGGCTGAAACTCATCGAAATTTAGTTTGACTTTGATCCTAAGTGACACTTATGCTAAGTAGTAAAGTAGTGCTAAGTAAGTAACATTAAATTTAAATGATTTCTAAGGATTTTATCAATCATAAGGTAAATATTGATATTTAGGAAAACTTTTGATATAAAAGTTGTATAAAATTCTACATGATATTTAAACCATAACTGACTTGAAAAATATTTTCATAGTAATTTATGAACATCTCTGAGGTAAATGTTGATATATACTAACTAGTTAGTTTTTTTTTTGTCTTATTAAGTCTTTTATTGAGTCTAACTAACCCAGACATCTGAGGTAAATTTTAATATTCCTGACAGCCTTGTATTACTTACACAGTCTTTACATTAACTGCATAAATAACTAATGGCTAAATGCTTGCTAACACTCAACATTTTGATCTTATGAAGTCTTTTATGTGCTTTTGTCCAACAAAATTGAGGTTAATGTTGATATTCTTGACAGTTGTAAAGCATTTAGCCGGAGCATTTTACCATAAAAAAATACTTTTAGGGAAAATCGGTCATTGGAGTATATTGAGGACAGATGAGACAGGAGGAGACAGCCAGGCTGAAGTCCTCTTCTCAACCAATTGTCCCAGGCTGAATGCTTCCTAGGTTCTGTAAAAGAGAGAGCAGAGAAGAAGGACCATGAATCTTACATCCAGCACATCTTACTCACCAATCTGGTGTTAATTTGTCCCTTTTTGACACCAGGATGGTACTGTAGGTGCTGTGCTACCTTCGGTCACAGTGAAATGAGGCGCCCCGCCCCTTCTGTGCATGAGGTGCCTGAGCTGACCATGGTGCTGAATATATGCTGGGTTTTCCTCTGCTTTGGTGAGTGCGAGGGTGGCAGATAATAAGGGGTGCTAGTTCTAGGCCCGCTGTCACACATTTCTCAACCATTTACACTGTCACTGTGATAGGTTTACCTATATCATAGTTACTTAAATCAACATATTAGTTTTATAGAGTAAATCTTTGGTAATTTATTAAGATGTTTGAAGTAAATTAATGTTTGAAGTAAATTACAGTTTGGTCGCATTTACACTGCAACTGCATAATTACATAGTTATCATAAAGGCCTTAACTAGTTAAAACATTACTTTAGTCTGACAAAGTACTTTTCTAGTATTTAGTAACATGTCTAAGGTACATATTGATCATCCTGACAGGTTTGTAACATTTTGACTGTAAATGTGTCTTCTCATGGCTTTAGTAAATACCTTTCAACTACATTCTAGCTAGCTTAATTATAATTTTGCATTGTGTATATTTTTCACAGTAAACATCCAACATTGAAGTCGGCTGAGGTATTCTGATGTAAATGTTGATATTTCTAAAAGTTTTGTCTAATTTAGATTGTCACTGCATGTGTATAAAATATGTTTTTTTTTTGGTTTGAGGTAGCCAGTTGGGCGTAAAGTATTCAAGGAACCTCAAAAAATTGCTAGTTTGGAAGGAAGGGTTTGTAACGAATTTTTCCCAAACACACACACACACACACACACACACACACACACACACACACACACACACACACACACACACAATCAGAGAGGAGCTTCCTGATCAATCGGGGTGTTTGTGGGAGAGTGTTATCTGCTGGAAGAACATCTGAAGAGGTATTCCGCAGTCAGATTGGTTGCTAGGAATGCTGGGATATGCTGACTCTCTCAAAATGAGGTCTTGTGAAAAGTTGTGACTTCAGTCGCTCAATAGTTCAGGACTGGAATTTCCTACTTCCTTCTATCTGAGCCTCCAGGAACAAACTGGACTCCATTTAATTTAACACATCTCCTGTTATACTTAACTTCCAGTCTCACATAGTATTATGCAGATCAATCCCTGCTATCCATTTCCACCCAGATGAGGATGGGTTCCAGTGGCGGCTACTGGTCTGTCAAATAGGGGAAGCTCATTTTCGGCCTACATCATAAAATTGTCTATTTATTT
>JAOTRS010000012.1:18859142-18884142 GCA_028565755.1 Dinotopterus cunningtoni | reverse complement strand
GCAACTGCTCTGTAAAGTCTTCTCCAGCACATCTCAAAGGCTCTTAGTGGGGTTAAGATCAGGACTCTGTGGTGTCCAGTTCATGCGTGTAAATTATTTCTCGTGCTCTCAGAACCACGCTTTCACTCTCTGATTCCTGGAATATGGCCATGCCATAAGGGAAGAAAGACTCCATAGATGTGCTAACCTGTTGATTCAGTACATTCAGGTGGTCAGCTGACTTCATTTTATTGCCCCATAATGTTACTGAGTCTAGACCTGAACAACTGAAGCAACCCCAGATCATAACACTGTCTCCAGAGGCTTGTACAGTGGACACTATGCATGATGGGTGCATCACTTCATGCGCTTCCCTTCTTACTCTGACACGCCCATCACTCTGGAATAGGCTCAATCTGGACTCATCAGGTCACATGACATTTTTCCATCACTCCAAAGTCCAATCTATATGCTCCCTAACAAACTAAAGCCTTTTTGTCTGATGAGTCTCTCTAACAAGTGTTTAGTCCGAGTCCTGTGAGATCACATTGTGTGTATATGGAAATGCTCTTACTTTCACTATTAAACATAACTCTATTAAACATGTTTACCATGCAGCTTCACTAAGCATTTAAGTGATCTTCCATCACACTCATTCTGCATGATTTTTCAGGTTCAACGATCTCCTTAGTTGTTTTCTTTGCTTGATGAAGGACAATCATTTGACCCTTCTTAAACAGAGTAATTTTTTCCAACGAACATGGCATAATGGCTGTTTAAGGAATGAGAAGTTTCTCACTGCATCTGGTAGGGTTAAAAGATTTGTTCCAGTTGAAACACATTAATCACTGCAGTAATTATCAAATCAAAGGCACTTAAGTGTTTGCTTATTTAAATCCAACAACCAACTTATTTGACCAGGCGGTGTATTCAGAGCGTTAAATTTCATTGGTGAAATTGAAAACGCAGTCAGTGTGCATTGAATACACTTGCTGCAATGCGATTAGAATTCTGTTCCTGATTGGTTGCATGTATAATGTATCAAACCTGATTTTAACACAGCTGAGTGTGTGTGTGTGTGTGGTGTTGGTACAGAAGGAGGCAAATAAACATTTTAAATGTATTGGCAATTGCAATATTTTCCTGAATGGAGGTGTATAATTAGCATCTTAAATCCTATCATATTCTAATAATTTCTTCTTCGTTCCCTCTCTCTTCACTCTGCCGCCTGAGAAATTATCTGACGTGAGAAAGTAATCTAATTTTCTCTGTTGTGTATGGTCGCATTTTAGTCATTAAACATTAACCAACCTGCCTCATCCATGGCATTTCAATTAGCTCCATCATCCTTGCAAAAAAGAAGAAAAAAAAAGCGTTCAGCAAGCTATAGGAAGACGACACACGGCGGTAATGTTCGTTTCTAATGCAAATGAAATGGCGCTGGCTGATCCTAGGCGGAAACGTAATTGGGAATTATGGAAATGCTTTAGCTGCTACCTGCGATAGAGGCATGATTGACTTTAGCCGGAGTTCATTTGCACTCTAATGGAGGTGAGACGAGGTGAGGAAGAGGACGGGGATAATGAGGATTAATGACGATTTAGGCATCTGAGTATCAAAATCGAGCAGGTTGCACTGAGAGGGAAAAGCGCCTCCAACCCTCGAACAGCCGAATGAAAGAAAGTTACAAAGTCGTGCAGGGCTGCAAAAGACCATGGGATTATTCTTTCTCAAACACCACACAGGAAATCAGGAAGGCTTGAAAAATTTCTAGTTGCAGAGGCAGGAGACAGAGCTTAATTAAGTTTCTGGCATCCGGAAATGTTCACTTGCTGGATGATGTCTAAAATGTGTTCTGTTAGAATTTAGTGGCTTCAACTAAAAATTCAAACCCTCCGAGATTGAAAACTATTTAACACCCCTGTGATTGAACCGATTTGTCTGAATAACAAGTGATGAATAGACATTCTTTTCTTGTATTCTTCTTAATGCAGACGTGCGGTCTCTTACAGTGGATGTTCAAAGTCACAATTTATTGCAAGTATTTCAAGGCAAATCAAAAACAAACAAACCAAAATAGCGGCTCACATACATATTCAACTTTTCTTTTAAAAGACATTCCTAACAAGAACATAATTGACTTAGATTTGGCCTTAACCTCTGAAAAAATTTAATACCATTTTGTTTCTGAAAAACAACCAAAAAAAAAAAAAAAAACCCACATTTGAGCCGTCTATGAAGAGAGCTTTCAGTCTGAATGAAAGTAGTGAAAGTTAAGATAGGCTTAAACCTTTGCGTTCTGTCAAATGTAATGCAGTACATCAATCATCACCAGCCCTATTGGGGAACATGGTGGTGGGAGCATCGTGCTCCAAGGATGATCTCCATTCTCTTAAGACAGGATAAATGCAGCAAAATACTTCCTTAAATGTTAAGAAAAAAAAATACAGAAAACTAATCATATCATTAGTCCTAAAGATACAGTATAGAGCTATGCTGATATTTAGTACAACAACATGACCTGGAGTGTGATATTGCTTTTATACATATCATTTATTATCAACAGATTATTCTATGTATTTTTATTTATTTAACCAGTTATTTCCCACATATCCTTCTTTGACAAGCAGAACTAACTAACAGTGACTAATGGAGCTGAGACCAACAGTTAGTGAGAGATAATTAGTGTAATTAATAGGGGTGAAAGTCGTTTTACATTTTTATTGGTACCATGTAGCCAAAAGGTGATGAAAATAAACCATGATGGTGGTGGACAGTATAAGAAACGTACAAGATTTATATTTACTTTATATTTCCACTTAAGAATATCCTGCTTAAGAATATCAGCTCCGTTAACTTCCAGGGTTAAATCCCAAATAACATTAAATGGAAAGCTAGTGCACTATTTTGGGTGTACAGTCCCTTGTTCCACACACCAAGTAGTGCCCTTAGTAGGGGTTAGAGAGGCATTTTGTCAGAAGCTAGTTAGCTTTTCTAGCTTAAATTCGGCCGTAAATAAAACAACATGGATGCAATTCAGAATGACTAAGAAGTGATTACTGCAGAGACAGCGTGTTGTTTAAGATGACATAACGTTGTCAGATGTGTGTTCTTGCTGAAAATGCTTCTGTGACTAGTTAAGAATGTGGGTTTTGTCAAGCAGCTGCTCTTTCCTCAGTACTGCGGATCATACAAACCTACTGTACTCTCATCCACGCTGCGACCCACAGTTAGTGTAATTAACCATTGTTGAACACCTGGGATGCCGAATGATACATATAGTTAAATGTCCTAGTGATGTTACCATGCCTTATCATCACTTATGGAATACCTCTCGTCCAATCAGATTCCTTAGTCAGGATTAATTGTTGTATAATCTAGATTAGCTACATTGATAAACATAACAATAACGCATAAATATTTTTTATTGTTCTCCCTCTGTAACACGTCCAGTGAATCTGCTCTAATGGGCTCTGACAGAGAAAAGTGAACTGCATTCTTGCGCTGGTCCTAAACCACTCTCCGCATTGCTAGATACACTTTCACTGTGCTGCCTCTTGTGAAACTTTCCCCAAATGCCACGCTGCCTGACTACGAGCTGTCCGACTCAGTCGGCTAACTGCAGCTAACAAGCGGAGGAGAGCTGGATGTAAACAAATAAAGAGGAAATAACTGGCATGAAGCTCAGACACACTCCAGAGAGAAGCAGGATGAAGAGTTAAGTCCAAGACTGAGAGCCATGTACTGAGTCAGAGAGCAGAACCCAAGAGAACTGACAGGAGAACGGTCAGGCTGCTGAGGTTAGTGATGCCCTCAGGGATGTGGGTCAGATCGGTAACATCACTGCTACAACCTAGCACATCTATCTATCTATCTATCTATCTATCTATCTATCTGTCTATCTGTCTGTCTGTCTGTCTGTCTGTGATTTTGTCCATTTTTCATATCTTACCTTCCCTTTTTCATTGTGCATTGTAAAAGTTTGTTCTTTTTTGTTTTTTTTTCTGTCTTCTTTAATTTTTATTAATTGTACATATTTTAATTCTTTTGTTTGTTAATTTGCTTTTTTCTTTCTTTTTCCTTCTCCCTTCTTGGATATCTGTTTTTCAATTCTTTCTACAGTACAGAGAGTTGTATTTAGTTGCATATAATTGTGAAAGTCCATCTAATAATTTTACCTCCAAAGTTTAAACGGTTAATAAAGGAAAAATTTCACGCTTCACCAACCTTGAAATGAATATGCTCCACTTTTGTGAATCAGAAGCAGAAAATGTCAGGTCTACTGAGACTTACTGTCATAAATGTAACAAAAAAAAAATCTCATTTTGTGCTTTTAATGAAATTCCTGAATAAAACAGTGATAGATGTGCAAAGAACCCAGCGAGGGTCAGCCTTAATCCACATAATTTAATTTGCATAATTTAATCTGCTGAAGGTCAGAAATATGTGTCGAAGTCAGGGCAGACAACAGAGGGGAGGATAGAGGGGAGGATGGAGGAGAGAACAGAGGGGAGAACAGAGAGAAGAACGGGGAGAAGGACAGAGGTGAGAACTAAGGGAAGAACAGTGCGGAGGATGGAGAGAAGCACTGAGAGGAGAATGGAGGAGGGAATTTACAGAATGCTGGATATGAAATTCAGTAGGAAGACTGATTTAAAGTCCATCCCAGGCAGAAAGAAAGAAAAAAGAGCTGGGATTCTGTCAACACTAATACCTTTAACATGCCATTCTATTATATTGGAGATATGACTGATGTGTGGAGAAAGAGAGAGAGATTTTATAATATCTTCTCTTTTTATTATTTTTTAAATATAAAACTCTTTATTTATTTTTTTTTAAATCTAACTATTCCTGTTGGTATCTTCTAACTTGTTTCTGAACTTTGGCAATACAAATAAGAGAGAGAATTTTCCTGTATTTATCTCACTTTCCAACTCTTTATCCAGGAAATGTTGTTCATCTCTCCCTTTATTCAGTTTTTATCTCCCAGTGCATGCCTTTTTCATAAATCCAGCCTGCTCTCTCTCTCTCTCTCTCTCTCTCTCTCTCTTTCTCTCTCCTTCTGTGAGTGTGTGTCTGTGTGTGTCTTTTACTGCACAATGTAATGAGCAGACCACATTGATTCGGCCCAAATCCCCACAGCAACACAGCACACATCCCCAACGTCACTTTTCTCCTAAGGATGGAAACTGATTCAGTGTGTGTGTGTGTGTGTGTGTGTGTGTGTGTGTGTTTGTGTGTGCGAGAGAGAGAGATGAAGAGATGGAGAGAAGGGGTGATGGAAAGACAGGTGATAGATAGATAGATAGATAGATAGATAGATAGATAGATAGATAGATAGGAAAGGTAGGTACTACATATAGGTAATTGGAGAAACAAGGGAAGAAGATATAGAAAAATAAAAGGTTGATATTATTTTTAAGTAGAGTGAGGCAGAGAAGAGTTAATAGTGGATCAAGTGGATCAAGGTAGGATTAATGTGCGAAGTTAAGGTAATGGGGGTGGTGAATGTAAGAGATAAAGGTGATGGGTGTGGTTATTGTGAGGGGTTAAGGTAATGGACGTGGTCAATGTGAGAGGTTAAGGTGATGGGCTTGGATAATGTCAGAGGGAAATGTGATGGGTATTTTGGGATTGATGGGATTGGGTAATGTGTGGATTTATGGGTAGATTTAGCTAATGGGGAGTTGAGTAATGGGTAGTGTTAAGTGATGGTTGGGCTTAAAAATTGGTGGGGTTAATGTAATTGGTGAAGTTAGATGATTTGTGGAATAAATTGTGGTTTGGGGTTAGATGATGGGTGGAGTTGAGTAATGATTGGGGTTAGATGATGGGTGGAGTTGAGTAATGGTTGTGGTGAGATTATGAGTGAAGTTGAGTCATGGTTGTAGATGATGGGTGGACTTGAGTAATGGTCAGGGTTAGATGATGGGTGAGGTTGAGTAATGGTCAGGGTTAGATAACTGATGGAGTTGAGTAATGGTTGAGGTTAGATGATTGGTGGAGTTGAATAATAGTTGGGGTTAGATGATGGGTGGAGTTGTGTAATGGTCAGGGTTAGGTGATGGGTGGAGTTGAGCAATGTTCAGGGTTAGATGATTGGTGGAGTTAAATAATAGTTGGGGTTAGATGATGGGTGGAGTTGAATAATAGTTTGGGTTAAATGATTCGTGGAGTTGTGTAATGGTCAGTGTTAGATGATGGGTAGAGTTGAGTAATGGTCAGAGTTAGATGATGGGTGGAGTTGAGTAATGCTTCGGTTTAGATGATGGGTGGGGGTGAATAATAGTTGGGGTTAGATGATGGGGTTAGTAAAGGTTGTGGTTTCATGATGGCTAAATTACATTAAGGGTGATGTTAGGTACTGGGTGGGATTAAGTGATGGGTGGAGTTGAGTAATAGGTGGGGTTAATTAGATTGTGGGTGGAGTTAGGTAAAGGGTGAAATTGGCTGCTGGTGAGCATCACATTATGCATATTAGATTTCAACTTATAAGCAATTTTTTAATGACACACAATATTCATCTTTATTCAATTAATTGTGCAGAATAAAACCTGGGTCCTGAGTAGTTTATTATTAAATGAATAAAGTTAATTACACACAATTAACTTTAGGTTAAAATCCCCTGCCATTAAATAAGTAAAGAAGTTTATCCTGTCATGCGCACTTGTTTATTCACTTTATGCTGTGTATTATCTTCTTAGTATCAAGTAGATTAGTAAACATAAACTCATAACTAATGCTCAAATCACACACACATACACACACAAACATACACACAGGCACTTGCTATCTAATTGCGATTCTCCCCAAACACCGGCACTATGCTATAACAAATTCAGCCTGGCAGCGACACGAGACAGGTATCGCAGCGGTCGATTAATTCATTACAGTGACGTTGAGGCAGTGTGCTGGATCGTACATCAGGCCACGAGTCAGCATGGAGGTGCGGCCAAATGACTCATTTATATTTACTTTGATACAAAAGGGAGATGAATGAGCTGTCCTGTGCTGTGGTAAATTAAACAGTGTGTATGTATGAGTGTGTGTGTGTGTGTGTGTGGTTTAATTCAGATTCATGTAGCCATGTAAACATTAATAGTAAGGTTTTTCACCATGATATGTTTACTCTCACTAAACATCTTTGCATGTTCATATTTTTTCGTTTGTCCTGACAGTGAGCTAAAATGCTGCTAACTGGCTACAGATGTATCATGATCAATTTATATTATGCTGCTTTGCCTAGCCAAGGTCATGGTGCGAGTTGGTGTAATGTGTGTAAAAAAAAAAAATCTAAAACCATTAGTCATTATTTTCTCAGGTCACATCAATTCTTCTTTCCAGCTCTTACAGAAATGAATACCTTACAGTTAAAAGGAATACAGTGTTAAAAATTCATGTTAACTTATTTTTCTTTACTAGATTAGTTCTCACTTTCTATGCTAATTCTCACTGCTTTCTTTTGCTAGGTACTCTAAGCCACTAGATCAGATTTCACTCTAGGTTAGCCTTTTTTTTTAACTTCACTAGGTTACCTTTTGCTCTTTAGTTTAGCGTTTGCTTACTGGGCTACCTTTCATTCAAAGGGTTAGCCCACATTAACAAAATTAGTGTTAATGTTCCAGGTTAGCTTTCACCCACAAGTTTATCTTTCACTAGATTAGATGCCACTTGCTACGTTGCATTTCACTCAGTAGTTTTGCTCTCACTGCTCACCAGGGTGACTTTTGCTCTTTTATATATTCAGCTGAAATTAGCTCATTTTGCACTAACAAAAGAAACTGTTTGAAATTTCATGTAGATCTCGGCTTTCATGAGATGCTAAAATATTCTGATAGTAAAAAGGAAAAGAGAATTTTTTTTTGCTGCCCATGCCCTAGGCAAAAGAGATGAGACGATGTTGATTTCTGGCAAATGAAGTCATTGATTTTTTTTTTAAATCATCCATTCTTTCATTTATTTCAGAGTTTTAGCTTTTTGTGTCTTTTACTTTAATATCCTTCTCCGAAAATTACAAAGTAAAATACTCCTTTGGCAAAATCTATAATGCATAGAAACTTTTTAAAGAAAAACTGTTTAAGGTATAACCCCACCAGTACCAACATTATCATTACCATCACTTCCTCCATTATTACCACCAACACTACGACCACCTCCGCTTCCATCCCTAATCATCACCTTAACTATCATCACCACCATCATCTCCATCATCACCATCATCATCATCATTATAATCATCATTATCATCACCACCATTATCATTATTAGCACCACCATGTGCATCATCACCACCATTATAGACATAATTTTAACCACCACCACCACCAGTGCCACCACTTCCATCATCTTCATCATCATTACCATTATCACCACCACCACCATAATCATCACGATTACCAAACAGCACCTCCACCATCACAACCACCACCCACATCATCAGCATCATCATCACCAACATTATCATTATTAGCACCACCACATGCATCATCACCCTCCCTATAGACATCATTTTAACCAGCACCACCACCACCACCAATGGTGGTGAACTATTAACACCTCCATCATCACCACACATCATCACTACCACCACCTCCATCATAACACGACTATAAACGTAACTATCATCACCATCACTACCACCACTTCCATCATCATCACCAACACCACTATCATCATCATCATCATCATCATTATCATCATCATCATCATCATCATCATCATCAGCACCACCATCAACACCATCACCACCAAAACCATACCCTTCCACCCCCTGAGGTTTGTTTTCTTCTCATACATACCTCTCAATCAGCATGCCAGCATGCCATTTACTGCATTTGCAGTACACATCCCTTGGTTACTTCATGTTCCCTAGAGTACAGGTATAATATTTTTTTTTTATAGTACTTGCTGGTCACAGAGAACTATTGACTACAATTTTTTCCTGCAAATACCAGATGTAGAATTTTGAAATGTTAGAATTGTTTTTGGAAACACATGGTTAATAATTCCTTTTAAATATTAATAAAATATTTTGTGACCATGTAGAAGGATGGATCAGAAATTTGGGACACCTAATGCAGCTCATGTGACTTCACTTGGATATATCACTTCGACATTTATTCTTGACTCTGTAAAGTTTAAACATTATCTCATCAGCATTTAAAAAGACACGAGGATAAGGTTAATTCTAAACGTGAACATTTCTATGGTATGCAGTAGGATGCTGATTGGGTATCTGCACAGTTTTGATGAATACCATGAACGTTTACAAGTTAACATTGCCTGAACAGTCTCCTGGCATGATGATTTTACAGTTCATATTGCTCTGTAGCCTGACATTAATTGGAGATCAGCTAATAGTTAAATCGGTTGCTGTTATAAAGAAAGTTCATCATCTTGACAAGTGGTTGATGACAAGCATTTCTACTCAAGCATGTTAAATAAAGAGATTTTTCATGTCCATTTGTTGTTATTGGCTTACAGGGTGCTTGTATTATTATAGGATTAAAGTGGAGTCTTGATTAAGTGGCTTGTTAAAAGTGTGCTAAACAATAACACACTGAACAGCATCTGATGACTGGAATAGTTTCATTCATTCATTCATTCATTTGAGGCAATATGTAGCACATCTGCAAAATGTACATGTGATGGTGTGAAGGTATTTTCAGAGCGGAATAATAAGATCACTCACAGATCATTAAAAGCGTAATTACGTGTCATTAGAAGCTCTGATTGGTCTGTTCGTGTCCGGTTGAATGGGATCAGCGCAAGGAGAACTGGGATGTCAGACTGAATGCTTGTATCGATCTGATCGATCATCTTCAAACTCGCTAGCTCTAATTGGCCAGGAATGGCCTTTATAAATAATCACGAAGTATCCCACATTGTCTCCATCTGTGTCTCTCTCTGTCTTTCTCCATCTTTATGTCTCTCAAACATAAATGCCTATCTGTATCTGCCTTCCCTTATGCTGTTTAGCTTCTATCATTTCATTGTATTCAAATCCTCAAGAGAGCACCTTTACAAAATGCAGAGTGTCATGACTCATCAACATAAGGTACTAGCATGGCTAATAATGGCTATTAACATGTTTATACAAACTCGTCTCATCGTTGAACATAGTGTCACTGATGAATTTTATTAATTGCTCTATTTTATAAGTTTTTGAAGAAATACTGAAATTAAAACGTTTCTTCAAAGTATTCAAGATGTGTGTGCAAAGCATTTATTTATGCTGTGAATACAGTGAAGAAAATGTTTGGGGATTAATCAGAAAGCAAGAGAGAAGACAAAGAAGATGAAGAAGAAGAAGAAGAAGACAAAGAAGAAAAAGAAGAAAATCAACAATGTTTGCAAATAGGTTAAATATGAAACGAGAAAATATTGTAAGAAAGAATAAGAAGAAGCAAAAAGGATAATGGGTAATGTTTTTACAAGAAGGAATGATGGAAGGAAGAATAAACCACCATTTGAATGTTTTAGTTTGGAGAAATGGACAGATAGACAAACAGATGAAGATTTTGAATAAAATTTGATTGGTGTGTAAGAAAGGATCTATTCACAGCGCTGCAAAACAAAGACAGACAAAAGGTAGAAAACAAAGGCAATATTTAAGAATGTTTTAGAAAAAAAGAAAGAAAAACTTAAGAATGATTAAAATAAATTTTTTTAACAGAAGAAGGCAACAAAAGAAAGAAGAAAATATTTGCAAATAATCGGATGGAAGGAGTGTAGGAAGGAAGGGAAGAGTGAATATTTGAGAAGAAATTAAGGAAGCGAAAGGAAAGAGAAAATTCTATGAAGAAAAGGATTGTAAAGGATGAAGGAGAGTGATCCTAAACCAGAATATAGAGACAGAAGGAAATCAATATTTCAGAATTCTTTAGAGTGAAGAAATGACTGAATGTTATGAAGCAGGAAATAGGGAAATAAAGAATAAAAAAGGTAGAAGAATTGGGAATGCTGTTAAAGTAAAAAAAAAATTGTCTCATTTCCCATGTATGGAATAAGTGATTTGTGACCCAGCCTCTGCTCCGTGCACTGATCTTTCACAAACATCAGAGAACATCGGATAAACGAGTGTCACTCCTCTCTCCTGCTATACCGTATTCAGAGTGAAGGAGTGAGACGTGTGACAGCCATTTGTCTTCACAGACGTGACCCAATTCAGACAGCTATGCTGGAGAGAAAGCGAGAGCGAGAGAGAGAGAGAGAGAGAGAGAGAGAGATGGTGTTAGGGGGTGCTGTCTATTAATCAGTCAGTTTTCTAATTTCACAGTTGAAAAAAGCCATTTTTGTTTTTTTCATTCTATTACTGCATGAATTCTCGAGTCAGTGGTACTGTGTGTGTGTGTGTGTGTGTGTGTGTGTGTGTGTGTAGATATGCATAGATAAGACAAGTCTGATTTGTGTCCAGGTATTTCTTTGATTAGTGTCCTGTAGAGATGTATGTATGAATCACATTCTTGTTTGCTTGTTCCTGAAGTGCTGATGAAGGAATTATTACCCAAGCATTATTCTGATCGGAATTAATTGTTCATCAGATGAAGAAATATGCTAAATAAAATCAAACCAGGATATTTGTATACTTTCCTGGACTTGATGAGCTTCCTGTTTCTCATTATTATTTCTTTAAAATGCCATTAAAACAACTTGATAAATAAAAAGCAAGAATTTTTTCAAGAACTTTTATTAAAATCAGTATAATAAATCATATTATTTAATTGACAATGTTAATTTTTTTTAGTCCTTTTATGAAGTTTGTTTTCTTTTTCCCTATAGAAACACCGTTTTCTAATTTCAGGTCGATAACGCTTTCTTTTATAGCAGTTCTGATCAATCTCACCCACTGCTGTAGAAACTCTTGACCAATTCCATCATCTCTCACAGACAGTTTGTCCAATCCTGTCTGTTCCTTCAGAAAGTGTGGGTAATTCTGCAGTCAATATCACCTGCTCCTGCAGAAAATGTGACCAATTCCACCCACAAATCTGCTTGTTTGGAAAGTTTAAAAAACGCCTAACACATAAAGTTTACCCAATCCTGCAGGTAATCTGACCAATCCCAGGTCCTACCACTGTTTGTGCCTCAGAATATATTTTCAAAATCTAAAATATTGTTTCTATTTGTCAAAATCTAATCAAACTAGCCATTTATCCCACCATACCCCAGACCAGGATACACAAGCTTGTTTTTGTCCAGCAAGCATCAATTGTTACTGTAAGTAAGAAATGCCCTCAGTCTCAACTTATTTTTGTTCCTATATGATTGCATTTTAAATGCATACTGTACCTACTGTATAGTGTAAAATAATTTCTAATTATTTTCTTAGCTGTAACATTCTGCAGTTTCATATTTAGCCAGGTCGACCTAACCTTAACTAAGATCCTTGACAAAATTTATACAGCAAGTACATATTAGCAGACTTTAAGTGAACATTTGTTGGGGAGAATGTATAATTATCTACACCAATCCCAGGGAAAGAAAGAGGAATGCCTGGGAGACGCCTGACAGATCATTCCGATTGAGCTGTTGGACTATCAGCTCAGCTGTATTGAGAATTAATTTCCTGCAGCAGATGATAATGGTTCTAATACTTGGCTGTCATTAGACATAAGTCAATTAGTTTTCTCTCTGTGTGCATCTCTCTCTTTGCCAGGAGGCAGTGTGTGGAGGCTGATCATTTTTGGTCTGTGTGCTGCATGTTCTTTTATCAGAGCAGTGTAATGAGGACACAACTCTTTGTTCCTCCTGCTATTCTCTTTAGTCCCTGCCAACAAACTCAGTTAGATTCCCGCTGTTTTGTAGCTATATTTATAAACAATTACAGCAAATACTCTGTTAAAAACATGATAATAATAATATTTTTATTGTATACTGTCTATCTGTTCACCCATCATGCCCATTCTTTCAGAAACCTGGGGCCAGAAATCTGCTCCACGCAGACATTCATGACCAATCCCACCTAACAGTATAGAATATTTGACTTCCATGGACACCCTAGTCCAATCCCATCCACACCCAGAGACACTTCTTTCCACTACTATAAAAACTATTGACTAATCATGACAACTCACTCTCAAAGACAATATTGACCCATCTCACCTACTCCATCAGAAAAAAGGACCAATTCCACCCATTCCCACAGATTCTACTGACCAGTTCCACCCACTCCCCAAACTCTACTGACCAATCCTACCCACATCCACAGAAAAAACTGACAAATCTCACCCACTCATGCAGACTCACTTGACTAATCCCACCCACCACCCCAGACTCCATTGACCAATCCCACCCACTCCCACAGAAAAGAAAGACCAATTACATCTATTCCCCCAGACTCTACTGACCAATCTCATCCATTCCTACAGAAACAGTGAACAATCCCTCCACTGGGCACTTTGACCTCCTGCTTACTCCCAGAGACATTGCTGAGTCCTAGAGATAGACTTGACTGATCCTACCCACTCCTAAAAAAATCTGACCAATCCCCCTGTCTTTATTAAACAATCGAAAAAATAAAAAAAAAACTTCACCAATCCTGCCCACTTCTACAGACACTCCTGACCAATCCAGTCCTGTCCTTCAAAAGGTTTTAATCAATCCCATCCACTCCTACATAAAGTCTCCTACTCCTACTCCAAAAAGTTTGTCCAATACTTCCCACTCCTACAGAAAATTTGATTAAGCCCATTCACACCTACAGAAAATTCGATCAAGCTTTCCAGCTTTTACAAAAAGTTAAAAATATTCTTCATATTCTTCCCTGTTCTACAGGAAATTTTATTAATCCTACCTATTGTACCAGACACAGTTTAACCCATTTAATCCATTCCCACTCCTGCAAAAAGTTTCTTATATTTTTCGCATGATTTTTCAAGTAGATATCTTTTGGAAAGCTTGGAATTCTTAACTTTTCACAAGTCCATTGAAGAGTGTATACTGTCAATGTTCAATCTAGCACGCTAACTGTATTTGTATCTGTATTTTTTATAACTCTTTGGTGAAAAAAAAATCTATGCAGAATCTCACAACCTTATAAACAATTTAGCATTTTCAATATTTTACAATATTTTCAATATTTACAAAAACAGCTTTTAAACCATTATTATATGAGTTAATTGCAACAACTAAAAAAACTATAGTTTCACATTCTGTGCTAACTATGACAATCCTCATTGATTCATCTTCTATACTGCTTATCCTGGTGGGGGGTTGGAGGGATCTGGAATTTATCCCAGGAGACTCTGGGCACAAGGCAAGGTTCACCTTGCACAGGCTGCCAATCCACTGCAGGGCATGCCACACACAGACTACTGGCAATTTGGGAACGCCATTAGCCTAATTTGCATGTTGTTGGAATGTGAGAGAAAATCAGTGTACCTGGAGGAAACCCACTCAGTGCAGGGAGAACATAAAAACTCCTGGACCCTGGAAGTATGAGACCATACTGCTAACCACTATGCCACCATGCTGTCTACTATGACAATATATTCATTCATTCATTTATCCCATGTTAATTCATTTATTCTATGGTATTCTTTGATCTACAGCGATTATCCTGTATACAGAGTCGCGGGGGACCCACAGGTGCGAAGCCACAAGGCTAACCACTATGCCACTGTGCAGCCTATGACATTAATGGGAAAAAAACAAAGCACAAATCTAGAAATTAAAAAGGACCAATAAGGAGAAAGGTGGAGTTTGAATAATAATTAAAAAAAAAAATAAAATAAAAAAAATAAAGTACAGGACCTATTGCAAAACTCTTGTTTTTTTTATGGTATGGTAATTGGGTTACAAACTGTAAAGTTTACAATTTGTCCTTGGTCAATTAATTCAATTAAAACTGAAATATCAAAACTGTATCTCATGCACATGCAATACAGGGATAACCTTATATTACTGAACTTTGGAAGAAGAAATTTTTGAAGGAAACCATAACCTCATGTTCTGATAGTCATACATGTTTTATTAGTGGTTCATAATTAATCTATCATAAGATGAGAGATGTAGATCAAATCTCTCTTTCCTCTTCTCAGTCGTGTCAGAACTCAAGCACTTTAGCTTTATTCTCCATTACCCTTGGGATGTTGAACAATAGTTGGTACTGAAGTCATGCCTACCTGAGTCTAATGATTCGGATGTAAAATTATACACTACAACACTTTATTTTTCTCTTTTGTCTGTGCCATCAATTCTAGATTATTGTGTGGTAAGAACCACACCAGGAAGTCTGTTTGTGTTGCCAAACAAAGCCAACTGAAGAGGCGCCATGGTAAGGGTTGTATAGAATTGCTGGCTAATACGTTCACTGGGAGCCACTCTGGGGTGTCGACTAGAAAATAACAGAGACAGCACAATGTATTTTGTTTTGTTTTATACTTTGTGTCAGCCTTGATAATGCAAATTCAACAGTCAATCCTACAATCTTATTTTCTTTAATGCGAGACCCACCCACTCCACAAAGAATTCCTCCAGCACTTATTTTTGTTCTTCTTATAAATAGGGCTGCAGGTTGCATATTTCCCCCTTGTGCTGAGTGCAACTTACCATATTTCGACACACACTTCAGTTAATAGACACACTCATTTATGTTTAAAGTCACATCTCATCTGCTACTCTGTGTTATCACTGGTTGCTTCCTGATGATTGTCCACCTGTATTTTGAGTTCCTCCTTATATTAAATGTACACACAGCATATAGCCTCCTTGTATTTTTGTCTCTAGACATAGAGACAATGTTCCCATTCGCATGACCACCACATGCTGTCTTGTTTTTCGTGTTGCCATTCTGGTTTTTGATCTTGTCTCATTATTTGTTTTTTGTATTATTTTGGATTTCCACTGTTGTTGTTCTGTTGTACTGATCTCCTGCCTGTTTTTGATACTGGATACTGTTTCAGACTTGTTCACATCATCTTTATTTAATGCATCCTATACCTGCCAGTGTTTCCATCTCTACTCCGTACGCATGACATAAGAGCATTCTTCTCATGAGGTTTGCAGGCATGATCCAGATTCATTTTGACTTGTAGACAGAGTCGAAAATGAAGATGGCAGAACAATCTCCTGGGCATGTTCTATCCATGGAAACCTCTGTTGAGAGAAACAAGCTTCCACTATGTGTGTTCTCAGTTCTCATTTTAACTAGTCACATATTATACGATTTTTTAAACAAGTTAATATAAGAGCTTAGAGCTCTCCAAAATGTGTGTGTTAATGTTCGAGCTGAAACACAGCTCAGAATTATTCTTCTAAGGTACTGTTTCAGTATCTGTGGTGTTAAATGAACTACTTGTAGTTTTTAAAAATGGTGTCCAGAGAAAGGAAGAAATGGGTGAAGTTTAGCACTGGGCTGGGGGAATGTCTCTTGAGATCAGAATATGTTTAGTATATTTTTGAGTTTTTTTTTTGTTAAAAATGAGTAAAAAGAGATTTTTGAAATAGTGAAATATGATGCACAGACATATTTTTCAGAGATATTGCACCTATTCATTTACTTTTTTCATTAGAAGTGTAGCCTTAATACAAGCTATAAATATAGTTTGGGGTAAAGTGTGTTGTAATGTGTTGGATGCTGTTGTGTATCAGTTTTAATTGCACTAATAAAACACCCTATTGCTATACACCACTTTGGAGTGAAAATAAATACACATTTAGTTGTCATCTCAACCTAAAAGCAATAGTGCAAAACTAAAGGAGCTGACTTCAGACATCAGACATGGCTAGGTTTTTTTCAACAGCTTATATTTCCTGACAAATTCCTCCTGTTTTGGAGTCTTTGAACCCCCTGTAGCTGCCATGGCCACCATCTGTATGTAAGAAGTTCTGGAGTCACCTCAGTTTAGGATTTAATTGGTTTGCACTGAAGCACAGAGAGAGGGAATAGGAGAGAGAAAGAGAGAGAGAGAAGCTAAATTGATGGATGGTGTGATATTTGATGTCTTGTATTCTCTCTTTCCGCTGTGTGCAATCCCTCTTTGTTGTGCTTGTTTACTTGTGTTAGTTGACAGGCCTCATATTTACCTGCTGAGCTATCCTGATGTTCGAGAACCATTGTGTCAGCCACGTAATGCTTGGCGATTGATGGCAACACACACACACACACACACACACACACACACACACACATGCACATGCTGATGGATTGAGCTGAATTGAGTCAGCATAAAAACCATGCCAACAACAAAAAAGCGTCTTCAAGATGAAGTACTGAGATCTCAGTGGAGAAAAATGGAAACTAAAGCTCTGTACTTGTCCAACCTTGTCTTACACTCTCTTCACTCATCCATGCCTCCATTCAGACAGATGTCCAGCGAGAGGTGAACAGGAGTTAGAGACGAGGCCTTCACACCTAATTGAACTTATTAAAGGAAGACCCTTTTGAAAAATGGCTCAAAGAGAGTGATAGGTGCACAGCAGAATGTTAAAAGATGGAAGGGGTGAAGAGAAAGAGAAAATTTAGTGATATTAGAGAGTGAGAGAAAGTTAGACATCTCATCATGAGCTCTACACCTACTGTCCATCTGCTTCAGGCATCACTGAAGTTTTAAGAAAAAAGCGCTCCTACAGTAAAGCACTTTCTTAGTACCAAGGACTCAGATCTGAGAGTAATGTTCTTCTAACAATATCTGCACATATTTCCTCAGCAGCAACTCTTTTTTTTCTGGCTTTTTAGGTTAACATAATCTTCATGGTCCAGAGCACTGGTTAAATCTCAAGATCATCACATGAATATCTGTAATCAGTAAGTAAGAAAATAGGCAGGGGTTAAAACATTGTAGTAACTAGGGACTTGAGCTACAAGAGCAAAAAAAAACAAGCTTCAGTTGTACTGTATGCAAATGAAATGGTAAGGTTTTTCAAGAAAAATGTTTAATTGATAAGACTTTTTAAAGAAATGGCATGGTGATGTCCTGACTCTTCCATAAATGCAAATTATACAAAAGTATTTTTAGACTGATTAATTTGATTGGGCAAGAGGCTTTCCACTAATGGTAATAACAAATGGTAACAGCACTGGGATGTTTAACTATATGTATCACTTCACATTCAAGGTGTTTTAACAATGGTTAACCTGTCGGTTTGTAGCTTGGGGTAAAGTAGGCCTGTATGGTCCCCTATACTGAGGAGAGAGCAGCTGGCTGCCAAAACCCACATTTAAAACTCGTCACAGAAGCATTTTCAGCAGGAACACACATCTGTCATGTCATGTCATCTTAAACAAAGTCATTCTGAATCGTGTCTGTGCTGTTTTATTTATACCTAAGTCAAGCTACAAAGCTAACTAGCTTCTAACACAAGGCTGAATCCCAAATCCCTCTCTAACCCCTGATTAATGGCACTACTTGGTGTGTGCAACAAGGGATCGTACACCCTTCATAGCACATTAGCTTTCCACCTAACCCTATTTGGGATTTAACCCCTGAAACCCTGAAGTTAACTGAACTGTTATTCTGAAGTGGAAGAAATGGAAACATAAAGAAAATCTCGTAAGATTCTCTGGACTGTCCACAACTTCCAAGCTTTATTCTCCTTGTCTTTTGACTACATATTATTGGTAAGAACTTAAAACTACTTTCACCCCTGTTAATTACACTAACTGTAACTCACTGGCTCTGCCAGTCGCAGTTAGTTAGTTCTGGTAGTTGTGGAACAAGATTTGTGGGTGGGGAAAAATAACTGGTTAAATAAAGAAACAAATCATAATCTCATCATCATCATAATCATCATCATCATCTATACTGCTTAATCCCGTATTCAAGGTTGCGGGGGCCTGGGGCCTAACCCAGGAGACTTAGGGCACGAAAACGTAGGAAACCGGAGTACCCGGAGGAAACCCACCAAGCACTGGAAGAACATGCAAACTCCATGCACACAGAGACCCTGGGGGTGCAAGGTGACAGTGCTAACCACTACTGTACATCACTGTGCCGTCAAATCATAATCTGTGGATAATAAACAATGATTGTGTAACTGCTGTATCAAACAATATCACACTAGAGGTTGTGCTGTTGTGATGGATATCAGCACAACTGTGATTCCTTCAGTACTTGGACTGGGCCTTTGTGTATATGACTGCATAACAGCTGTGCTGATATTCATCAGAACAGCACTCTCTGTTGTGTGATATTGCTTAAATAACCATATCCTTGCTTACCAGATTTAACTATTACTTTAGCAAATGGAAATAATAAACCTTGATGAAACAGTTGTATGTTAAAAATAATAAGCCTTTATTTATCACATTTACATTACTGCACAGTGAAATTCTTTATTCTTTGCATATCCTAGATTTGTTATGAGGCTGGGGCCAGAGTGTGGGGTCAGCCATGATACAACATTAAGGGTCTTACTCAAGGGCCTAACAGCAGCAATGAGCTGGGGTTTGAATTACAGACAGTAATGCAGAGCCTTAACATAATAAGCTACCACTGCGCCTGCTACCACATTAATGGAACCTAGTCTACATTAAATGTGTTTTCAACCCTCACATTAGATAACATCTGGGCAAAATCATCTAACACATAGGCTATTTTATGATAAAGTACATATCAATAGTGGGGAAAAAGATAAAAATTCCAAATTCTTGGTACACTTTCTACAGAAACCATTTGGCTTTCACACCATCCTATGTTGGGCATGATTGGTAGTCAATATTAGCTAGTAATTAGCTAGTATTGACAACATTCCAAATTTAAACTGCTATTATAGAAAATCTATCAATTTCTTCTGAATAATCAGAATCCATTTATTAGCAGTGTAAAGTTAAAAAATTTGTGTGATTTTAAAAACACCCCATGCGCTTCATAAAATAACACAATAATGTGGTGTGAAGATGGTCTCAATGCTAATCACACCAGATAAACAAATCAGCCATAAACACACTGTCAGTAATATCACTCATGGTGAATATTACAGATAGCTTTAACTCCCGAGGCTGGATCCTGTGTGAGACTCATCATGTAACTGCATTAGCACATCCGTATCCATATAAACGTCCTGCCCTGTTTCCCCGTCGTGTGTCTTTAGATTTAATAACACAGCCATGTAAGATCCCCAGTCTGTCTTATCGTCATCACGAGATGAACAGTATTAATGACGAGAGTGGCCTAAAGCCCCTTTTTCATTCTGCAATATTAAATTCAATCAGACGCTACTGACACCAACTTCCTGCTTCACATTTACAAACACTGTTCAGTTAGAGTCCTGCAAAAAACAATGATCATAGTATAGTTTTACTCTGTTTAACAATAACATAGAGCTCAGTTTCACAGTGATCATTATTATACTGAAGGAAAGCACTAGAATTTTTTTTATTTCCTTGTCATTTTATATGGACTGATGGCTGTAAGGAATATAAATGATAAAATTCAAGAAAAGCTATTAATTGTATGTGAATAGTTTTGATAAGCACCCAACCATTTCAAAGGAACTAAATTTTAAAAAGACCCCTGTCCATCATACCCACTGAACATCATTTACTCTTATAACGCATGCCATTTTTTTCTGCTGTGAAGCCTTTCCACTAGATATTGGAGTGTCACTGTAGGGATTTGTGTTCATTCAGATCATCTAAAAGAGCATTAGTGAGCTCAGGCACTGATGTCATAATGTTGGGGAGGCTCCAGTTCCAGTTCAACCCAAAGGTGATGTGTCAGTGAGGTTAGGTTAAGTCAGGATTCTGTTGTAAGTCAGGACACTTGAACACTTGGTGTATCTTCCACACCACCCCACTCCTAACACATCATGTATTCATGGAGCTGGCTTTGTGGATCTAACAGAATCATTGTCCCCCTATAGCAAAATTATGTTACAGCACACAGAGATGTTCTATACACCTGTGTGCTTCACATTTTGGAAACAGTTGTGGGCAGAACCACATAATGGGTGTTCTCACACTTTTGGTCATATGGTAAATTTAATATATATTATAATTAAATTTTATTAAGTCCCGGGACCAAAAAGTTACAAAATGTATAAATGTATTTTTTCTTTTTATTCTCAGTGTAAATTAAAGTAATATCCACTCATCTTTAGTAACCTGCTGGTAACGTTTTTTTTATTTTTTTTTTAAAGATTTGAATTTAGTTAATTCTAAAAACGTGATGTGTGAGACAGGAATACACCAGATTAATGGCAATCAATTATAAAGAGTTACACAGTCACATCCAAAGGCAATCTAAAGGAGCCTTCCAGCTATGTTTTTAAATGAGGTTTGAGTCTCCATCATGAGCTGCTCCCCCACCACCATCATCACCACCACCACCATCATCAACACCACAATGACCCCCACTATCATACCCTCCATTATTTTCACCATTACCATCACCACCACCATTAGCATCACCATCACTACCACTTACCACTAAGTCTTACATGACTTTCCACATCTGTACACTACTACAGCAAACTAAACCCAACAGAACCATGAAGATAACACTAATTCAGTCCAATCACACTTGGATCCTTCAGCTTGCCTCATGTAGAATTTCATCTGAACCTGTTTTGGACAGTTGAACAATGTGAAGTGAGTGTGGAGCTGTCAATTTTTTTAACATAAGTAAAAAACAGATGTTGATCCATCTCTCCCTGACTGTGTGACAGCTTCTGAATTATTTAGAACCTCCCCTGAAGACTTGCACACTCTTCCCCAGGCTGATGTGAATCCTGGAGACTGGTGGAAGGTGTTTTTGTCAGGAGTGTCAGTCTGGGTTCTTTGCACTTGGTGCATGATGGTCTCCATGAGACGGTCCTTATTACCATAATACACACATTTTCTGTCTTGTTAATCTTGCCTCCAGTTGTTTCAGACATTTAAGAACAATTCATTCTTTTGGATTTTCTGTTGCCTGCGTGGGTTTCCGATCTGCTGAAATTATCTATACACCTTCGGCAGAGTGCATTACACCACGTTTACAAGCGAAGTTTAAACGAAATGAAGAATACGTCTAATATCTTTTAATACAATGTCTGATTGGAAAAAAGAGGGAAAGCGAGCAAGGCCTGAAGCAAGTTGTAAAGTCCTCATTCTAAAAAAAATAAAATAAATAAAATGTTCACATGCTGTCACCTTTTGAGCTGGGTGTCAGAAAGCACACACCAAAGGCTGGACTTGGGGGAAAAACGCATTCAGAAAATGTAAAAAAGAAAAAAAAAACTTAACATGTTATTTTTTAATTTATAAAACACTTTGTGCCAGATTTATGTACCGTCTATGCTCCAGATGTTGCTGACTGCTGGGCGACAGTACACACAATCATCACCTCTATTTACCCTTTAAGTATGAATAATAACGGCCACATTCATTTTTGAGAAGGCACTAGGTGGTCATAATTATTCTCTCAGCCTGCTTTCATACATTAATATTTGGCCAATAAACAAATATACAATTAGAAATTATTGCAATCAGGTGCAAACCTAAATTTACAAAAATAATAATTGCAAGAATAAAAAAAAAAAAAAGCATTTAAAACCATTTTGTATTAGGATTTGTCATTTGGGGAAGGTTGGGCTTCATGTAAGCATAACTGAGGATGTTGGGATAATTTCAGCATTATGTACTGTAGAGCACAACAGCAGTAAAAGCCAGAAAGTAAGTTTGTATAAATATATGATTGAAGTGTGAAAATGATATCTCATGCTCCCTAAACTACTGGTTTATAATTTGAGCCTGATGAATCCTGGCATCGTCATCCTGTAATATGCCCATGCCATCAGAGAGGGAAAAAAAATCCACTAATAGAAAATTCTGGTCATTCAATACATTCAGGTCATCGGCTGATCTGATTTTATTGCCATATAATGTTGAGCTGAGCAACATAAGCAACTCCAGATCATAACACAGTGTACAGTGGACACTATGCCTGATGGGTCCCATCGCTCTGGAACAGGAAAAATCTGTTGGAAATGGATCTTTTTCCATTGCTCCACAGTCCAATCTTTTCTCCAGATTAGGCTTACTGATGAGAAAGTGGTTTTCTTAAGGCTACCCAGCTATTTAGTTGCAATTCCTTGAGTTCTCTTCATATTGTGTTTGTAGAAGTGCTCAACGTTCACTATTAAACTTAGCCATTAGCTGTTGTTGTTTTTTTTTTTTTACAATTTGATTTGACTAATTGTTTAAGTAATCTCCCATAATGCTCACTCAGGATGTATTTCCGATCACATTTCTTTCTCTAAGATGATGGTCACCACTATCCTTTAGATTTTAATACAGTGAAACCTCGGATTGCTAGTAGCGCGGTTTGCGAGTGTTCCACAAGACAAGCAAAGATTTTAAATAAATTTTGACTTGAAAAATGAGCAGGTTTTGGTTTACGAGTACCGAGTATCATGTATCACGCATGCGCTTCTTGTTTTGACACCGAGCGTTATGTGATCACAACTGAGCCAACGTTTTTTCTCTCTCTTGTGCTGCGGAATTGTGGGTAATCGTCTCCCCTGCTGGGTCTTAGTGCTCGTCTCTCACTTGTATAATCAACATCCGTGCACGCATTGTCTCCCTCAGCCTGTCGTTATGTGTGTGCACGCGCGTAATTCACACACTCTCACTCTCGCCTTTAGTGACACACACACACACACACACACACACACACACACACACACACAGAGCGTCTTCGCAGATAAACGGAAACAGTTATCTGTCGGGTTTTTTTTCCTTTTTTTATTAGAAGGTTAAAAATCCATTCTCTTCCTCAGCCTGTCGTTATGTGTGTGCTCGCACGTAATTTGACACCATGCCAGTTCACACACTTTAGTGAGAGAGAGAGCAGCAGGCAGGCGCTGTGTGTGTGTGTGTGTGTGTGTGTGTCTGTGTGGTTGTGAACCGGCGCGGTGTCAAATTACGTGCGCACACATAATGACAGACCCAAACACACACACACACACACGCGCACACACACACAGCGCCTGTGCGCATAAACGTAAAAACTTATCTGTCGGGATTTAAAAAAATAATAATTTAAGGTAAATTGCAGGTTCATTTGTTTTATTTTTACTTAATATTTTATATTAATTATTTTTATGTATTTATTTTTTTGGGCTGTGGAATGAATAATTTGAGTTTCCATTATTTCTTATGGGAAATTTTAATTTGGTTTACGAGTGTTTCGGAATACGAGCCTGCTTCCAGAATGAATTATGCTCGTAATCCAAGGTTCCACTGTAATGCCTTTTTTAGTTCTTAACCCAATTTTCAGCAATCTCCTTAGTGGCTTTCTTTACCTGATGCAGGGCAATTATTTGACCCTCCTGAAACAGAGGAACATCTTTGCCATGCCCACAGGATATGCCTTCTGACATGGATGTTTAAGATGTGAGTGCATTAGTTAGTGTTAAATAACTGAATAACTAAACTGTATTAATCACAGTAGTAATTATCTAATGGAAGACTCTTAACTATTTTCTTAATTAAATCCAGGTGGTAAATTTTTTGTGGGGCCAGCCAGTGTATTTTGTCTTTGTTTTCTCAGCCTCTGCATGAAGAAATAAGGTCATCCGGGGATACACATTTCAGGATCTCTCCATAACGCGCCTTTCCCCTCTCTTAGTCTTTACTTCTCTACAGTTAAAATGGTTCTGTCCATCATTGTTGATTCTTCAAAAGGGGTAATCAGAATTTCAACAAAATTACAATGCCCTCGCTCATGTGTTGGAAGTGGTTACAGCTGCTCCACCTGTGCTTGCATCAGCAGATACAGTACATTTTTAATTTACCATCTCACCTGTTCACTTTTTGGAAAGGGTGTCTGCAGGTGAGTGTTTCAGGCACTTAACAGGATGCTTACTAATTAAAAATAAAATCCTTCCTTTCTACTGGCTGACACACATCAGTTAATTCTTTATATCAGCAAACTGTAATTTTTTAAAAATCCTCCTGTCACAGTCTCCTTCTTCTTCCTCTTCTTCTTCTTCTTCTTCTCTCTCTCTCTCTCTCTCTCTCTCTCTCATTGTGTTTCTGTCTCTGTCTCTGTCTCTCTTAGTAGGCTTTCCCACGTTCCTGAATTTTGTGCTAGAG
>JAOTRS010000012.1:18846227-18859042 GCA_028565755.1 Dinotopterus cunningtoni | reverse complement strand
TCTCTCTCATTGTGTTTCTGTCTCTGTCTCTGTCTCTCTTAGTAGGCTTTCCCACGTTCCTGAATTTTGTGCTAGAGGGCATTGAATTGTCATGAATTAAAATTCTTAATAGTCTATGATCACATGACCTGCCTTAAATCACATATGAACTAGTTACACATAAGCTATGTGATGTCCTGAGGATTTTGACGTGATCATCACCGCAACAAATCAACTTTCTACAGACTGTCTACAAACTTACGTACACAGCATCCCTACAACACCTCACCATCTGAACTGTCAAGACCTGGATTTTTGCATCCTTGTGATGACAAAAGCTATAAACCTGTCTCACACTTCTATTAAAACGTACTGTTATAGTAGTTTTTTGCAGGGACGTATTACCCATTTTAGCCCTGGGTATGAGAGGATTTTACAAATGTAGTGACACATCACAGCTCAACACTAAACAAGGATTTGTGCATATTCACAGACTCTACCATGCATTACAAAGAGGGATGAACCACCTATGAAGTCTATAATCTGCTAAAATTTTACCTTTGAATTATATAAACTGCTGTGGTGTTTTAAATTGCTGACTAAATTTCAAATTTCTAAACATGGTCCAAATGTTTTGACATCTGAGTTTAGTTCTGCATTGTGACACACCGTAACAAACTCTGACAAACTTCCTGATTAGGGCTGTTTGATATTGTATGATCTTCATATCAGACTAATTTAGATTAAGAAATCTAGTAAACCCTTGTCACTCTTTGTTTGTCTTTTCTTGTCTTTGTCCTTCTGCTGCACTTTTTGTCATTCAATCTTCCTCTTGCTGTCTCCCTTTCTTTTTTGTCTGTCTTTTTCTCTTTTCATCTCCTCTTCCTGTCTGTATCTCTCTTTGTGTGTATCTCACAGTCTTCTCACTCTCTCTCTCTCTCAGTAGCTACATACCTCCAAACTGCATGTAGCCTTCAGATTAGCTCAAAAACAGTGCATAGAGAACTTTATGGAATGGGTTTCCATGGCCAAGCAGCTGCACCCAAGCCTTACATCACCAAATGCAATGCAAAGCATCAGATGGACAAATCTGGGTTTGGCAGTTGCCTGGAGAATGGTACTTGTCTGACTGCATTGTGTCAAGTGTAAAGTTTGATGGAGAGGGGATTATTATATGGGGTTGTTTTTCAGGAGATGGGCTTGGCCCTTTAGTTCCTTTGGAGGGAACTCTTAATGGTTCAGCATACGAAACATTTTCGCGTGCTCCAAACTTTGTGGGAGCATTTTGGGGCCGGCCCCTTCCTGTTCCAACATGACTGTGCATCAGTGCCCAAACCAAGGTCCATAAAGACATGGATGAGTAAACCCGATAGAACACCTTTGTGTTGAATTAGAGCAGAGTCTGCAAGCCAGGACTTCTCGTCCGACATCAGTGTCTGACCATACAAATGCGCTTCTGTAAGAATGGTCAAAAATTCCCGTAAACACACTAATAAACCTTGTGGAAAGTCTACCCATGTATATATACAATGGCAAGAAAAAAGTATGTGAATCTTTTGGAATTTCATGGTTATCTGCTGCCTTGCGATGGATTGGCACCCTGTCCAGGGTGTACCCGCCTCATGCCCTAAAACTACTGGGATAGTTTCTGGGACGCCTGCGCCTTTATCTGTTTTTTAACTGTCTATTGTTATTTTTTTGTGATTTATTTTTAAGCTTTGGTAATCAGAATGTATATGTTTGTCAGGCCAATAAAGCACCTTTGAATCATGAATCTTGAATATATACTATATATATTTAAGAAAGAGAGGGAAAGTGTGTGTGACATTGAGTGTCACTTTATCTTTGACTTTAACTAAATGTCTGTACTCTTTTATACATTTATTTATTATTACTCTTTATTATTATGTAACTCTATACTATTATATTAGAATTTTTTTTTATCTACTCCTGTTATTTTCTTGTGACTTATTTGCTTTGGCAATACGAATGTAAATATTTGTCATTCCAATAAAGCATCTTTGCATCTTTGAGTCTTGAGAGACAGTGTGAGTGTGTGTGTGAGAGAGAGTGTGTAAGTGTGTGTGAGGTATAGAGTGTGTGTGTGTGTGGGAGAGAGAGGAGTGTTAGAGGAGATGAGCCCCAGTGAGTCAGTAGAGATGTAGTGATGGAGCAGCTCGGAGTCAGACTCTTCCCTCAGTAAGTATCCTCTCTCCTCTTTGATCTCATCACTCGGCGGAAACTTTGCATCTGTGTAATAGCCCGCGTGCACTGAGCGCGTGCTGAACTCTGATGTCAGATTAAAGTTAAAGAGATGTGACAGCGTAACCTCACCACCTGACTGAAGCGCGTGCATCACGCACCATCACTGTGTTTTTGTCCCGCAGGCGAGCAGCGCGCTGAATCCTAGAGAAACTTGCGCGATGAGCGCGCGCGACCGTGTGTGTGTGCGTGCGTGTGTGTGTGCGGTCCTCCGGTGATTTGGTGTCCGGAGCATGAGGAGCGCACCGGGGCTCGGTGCGCGCGGACCGGTCTCAGAAACGCGGCGCGCGCAGCAGCAGCAGCAGCAGCAGCAGCAGTGTGTAACGGGCTGAGTGACCGAGAGCCGGACGTCATGGGCATCCTGCACCTCCTGCTGCTCCTCATCTACCTGGACCCGCTGTGCGCGAGCCGGAAGCAAGGGAAGCACGCGCCGCGGCGCACCGCCAAACCCAGGGAGATCGTCAACGGCACCGCGACCGCGCCGACCGCGCGCGCTCCCGCCCCCCGGGTCCGCGCGCCCTCTCCGCCCGTCGGCGGCGACCACGACACGTGCCTGGGCTATTACGACGTGAGCGGACAGTACGACAAGGAGTTCGCGTGCAACAACACGGACCACCGGTACTGCTGCGGCAGCTGCTTCCTGCGCTTCTGCTGCCCGGTGCGCGCCAAGAGGCTCGAGCAGCGCGCGTGCACCAACTACAACACGCCCGACTGGGTGAAGACGCAGCCGCCGTCTCCCGCGCCCACCGCCGACGCCTACGACCCGGAGCTCGACCGCACCAACACCACCGTCTACATCACCTGCGGCGCCGTCGCGCTCGTGCTGCTGCTCGGCATCGCCGCCAAGGTGGCGTACGACAAGGCCACGCGCCCGCCGCAGGAGATGAACGTGCACAGGTGAGAGAGACATACAGAGAGAGACCGAGAGAGACTTTACAAACTCGTGTTACACCCCACATGCACCAAGTGTTGAGAGTTCAGGACAGAGACAGAGAGACACCGGACAGGATGATGGAGCAGGGTGAAGCCACTGTAAAGGTTCAGGACTTTTTCTCATCTTTGAGAAACAAACATCACTTCTAATCAGTTTAATGAGACCAGACTGCACGCGCTCATATTTTAATTAACTAAAAATAATGTTTTGGGATTAAAAAAAACAACAACATATATATAATTAAATTTACACCAAATGGTGCAGCAAATCAACCGAGAGCGAGAGAGAAACAGGGAGAGAGATGGAAAGAGAGAAACAGAGACAGATAGAAAGAAATGATGAGAAATACACAGACAGAAAGCTTCAAAGAGAAATAAAGAGTGATTAGAAAGAAACAGAGCAAGCAGAGAGAGAAAGAGAGGGAGAGATGATGATGAGGAAATCCAGAGACAGTGAGAATGAGACAGAGATTAAAAGAGAAAATGAGACAGAAAAAGATAGAAAACAGCAAAGAGAGATATAAAGAGACAATGAGAGAGAAACTGAGAGAGAGAGAGAGCGAGCGAGAGATAGAAAGAGATGAGGAATACATGAGAGACAATGAGAGGGAAAAAACAGAGGGTGAGACAGAGAGAGAGAAAGAAATGATGAGAGACAATGAGAGACACTGAAAAAGCAAGACACACACACACACACACACACACACACACACACAGAAAGACACAGAAATTCACACAATTGTAATTTTTTCCTTTTGTTCTTGTTTAATTGGATTTCATACATTTTTTAATAACAAAACCTAATTAGTTTATATTTCTGGCTGTATTATTAGAAATTTATTAGAATTCCAATCTTGCTTGAGTGTCTCCTCATTTTCGATTACATCACCGAGCACTGGAGTAATACCATTAACCTATAATTATGTCACGTCCTCTTTCACTTATTCCTCACCTGATATCATCACTCTGAACCCATGAAGCTCGGACATACACCACGCTGTACGGTGTGTGTATGTGTCAGCCAGGTCAGAATCAGGACTAGATGAGAGAATAAAAAAAGCATGAAGTGAGGCTCTACCCTCATTTAGACTAACTAGGTTAGATGAGATAATTCTGTCTCCCAGCCATGGTGTGTAACACTTTTTACTTTCGGAGAGAAAAAAAAATCTTGCTTTTTATGGATCACAAATCCAACAAACCCGAATTCTGTCCCAAATTCCTGTCCTAGAATCAATCTTGGGTTTTTAGTTTAGTGGCAGCCATATTAAGAAGCAGACTTTTTCAGCTAGTTATTTTACACCCAGAACCGCCATGTCCTGACTGTCCGCAGTGGAAACCGATGAAACGTACCATAATGTAGACATGTAAACTGTGTGTCATGCTTTAACACCATCAGTTTATTTCCAGAAAAGGTGTGTTAATGCTAACATGGGTTACAGCAGAATATCTGTCTGAAAAGCATTAGATTAAATCTCTAATCCCGCTCAGTGAGCGAGCAGGACTTTAAATTCCCACGGCTCTCATCCGTTCCTCACTGTGGGTCTTTGGGAATCATGCAGGACATCTGGGATGTGTGTTACACACCGACCATCTCTTTACCTTTAACACAGCTGTTAGGATTATATCTAATGCCACCTAATTTCCACCTCATTATAAACCTTCCTGATGGAAACGAAGGCGTTCCTCAGAACAGTGGCTCTCACGAGTGGAGATAAGAGTTTGCTTTTATTTAATCTTGTTACTTGGCCTGAAAATTACCTGAACATCATGTCTGTGCGAGAAATCAGATTTCTGAGCATGATTGTTCATTTCCTTCCGCATTAACAGTACGTTAACTCCTTCCTTTCCTTTTCCTACTTTCATCTCTCATTTACCTTCTTTTCTCTACTTATTTTTTCTTTACTCTTCTATTTTTCCTTCCCTTTCCTCCTCCACCTTTCATTTCCTATATCATCATATCCTTTAATAAAAACTTTTCCTTTTTTTCCCTTTCCTATATTTTTCATTACTAACCCTTTATTTTCTTCTTCATTTTCTTTTCTTTCTCCAAAATTTCTTGTCCTTTTTCTTTTTTTCCATTTTCCTCCTCACATATTTCCTTTTCTTTCCTCTCTGCTCCTTTTTCTTATTTTTCTACTTCCATCTCTTCTCCCATCTTTCCTTTCCTATATTTTCCTTCCCCCTTCTCCCCTTTCCTATTCTTTTTATTTTACTCCTTACATCAACTTCTTTCCATTTTCTTTTCTTCTTTTAATTTTCCTCCTCCCATCTCTATTTTCCTTTTTTTTCATTTTCCTCCTCGAGTGTTTCCTTTCCTTTTCTTTCCTTTCCTTTTCCTTCCCTTTTTCTTTTCCATTTATTTCCTTTTTCCCCTTCTTTTTCTTTTCCTCCTCATCCATTGCTGTTTGACTCGTGTTTCTCCTCCCTGGTGAGATATCTGTATGAGGTTAAGAGCTCTCATTACACAAAGATGCGGGTTTTAATGAGGAACTGTTCACAATGAACAGACTGAAAATGATGTGTGATGTGGAATCGTATAAACACTGGTGATGTTGAGTGAAGTGGATCACTCAGCCATGTTGCTTTAAATCTTTATTAGAAGTTATATAAAATCTCTTACTCTCTCTCCCTCTCTCCATCCAAATCCATAAGACAAACAATCATCAGAGAATAAAATGTAGTGTACAGAGCTCTAGGAGGAGTGGAGAACGTTCCAAACAGATTGTGTTTCCACTCCAAATGTTGGTGGAGTTTGTTCCAAATCTCTTCCCATTTTACTCCCCCCAGGTCTAGGCAGGTATCTGATTCTCCGGTCATACAACACCTAGTGGTTACAGAGGGTGAAAGCGAAGATGTGCTGAGTGCCATATCCTGTGTGCATTAGCTAACAGATGCTTCTGATTGGCTATGGTACCTGGTATTTCTGTCCTCCCGAGTGGCACACTCACAGGGTCTGACCCTGAGATTAGTGAGCTTGAAGAAAGCAAAGAAAGCATACATATCCTGAGAAGGCGGGACTTCCTCCTGTTCACGAGAGTAATGCTAACCAATCACAGCAACCGTGGGAGCTCGCCGCAAGTAAATAGGGATTTAGCGGTTTACATCCTGATGTTAATGTGCTGCTTGTTTCTGGCCAAGTGCCGAAGCTGTTGCTGTGTGTGTGTGTGTGTGTGTGTGTGTGTGTGTGTGTATATGTGTGTGTAATATATATATATATGTGTGAGTGCTGAGATGATCTCATTTGTAAGACACGGCTGTGGAAGATGCTCTTTCCTCAGGGAGGCTCTGTGCATACGGAATGGGAATGAGATATAGGTGTGTTTAGGCCGAGATACAATCGCCTCCCAGAAACATGTGCATTAGTAAAATCAATCAGTGCACTCCACAGGGCTCACCTTTCTCCTCCCACTATTCCTCTTATTCTCCTCTTTCCTCTGTTCTTCTATGTTTTCTCTTTCCTTTCTTTACGCTCTCTGTCATATGCCCATTTTATCCAAAGTCTTTACTTAACTGATCATACTATAGTACAGTATATTTCTCTTTCTTTTCTTTTCACCTCCATTCCATTTGCTTTCATTTGATCTATATGTTGGTTCTCACTGGCCTTCTTGTACTTTTCTTTGCTGCATCGTTTGTTTTTACTTCTCCTTACTTTAAAATCATTTATTTTCAATTGATTTCCTTTCTCTTTCTTCTTTAATTTCATTTGACAATTCATTTTATTTATTTTCCATTTCCAATTCCCTTCATCCTCTATCTTTCCTTTCCCTTCCTTTCCTTTCTTATATTTTCCTTTCTTTTTTTTACTTTGTCTTTCCTTTCATTACCTCCTCCATCTTTCCTTTCTTTTCCTTTTTTGTCCATGGTTTTGTGTTGGTGAAATTTATATTGCGTCTTGTGGTGATGAAACACTGGTGACTTTGTGTCCTGTGAGATTGTCCTCATGCCACTGTGATGACCTGCACCCTGTCTCCTTAGCCAGACGACTGTGGGTCTTTGTTTAAATATTGATAGAGCCTCTTCTTTTTCATCCACCTGCCAGAAAGGCCAAGGAAAAGTACAAAAAAAGGAAGAAAAATAAGGGAAAAGAGCTAATCAAATAGCAATTCTTTACATCTGGAAATAAGTTGTTTTATAAAAGATATTCTATTTTATTATCCCCCAGCTGTTGCTGCTACCAGGATAAACACAAAAATATCACATTGTGAATGGGTGCATGTTTGGATGACAGGAACTTTTAGAGTTGGATGGGTAATGGGTGTATGTTTGAGTTGGATAAGAATAGGATGTATCTTTGAGTTAATGAGTAGTGGGTGTACTGTATGTTTGAGTTGGCTCACTAATGGGTGTATGTTTGAGTTGGATGAGTGGGATGCTTATTTGAGTTGAATGAGTAGGGAATGTATCTTTTAGGTGGATCAGTAGTGGTGTATGTCTGAGCTGGATCAGTAGTGGGTGTATGTTTGAGTTGGATCAGTAGTGGGTGTATGTCTGAGCTGGATCAGTAGTGGGTGTATGTTTGAGTTGGATCAGTAGTGGGTGTATGTTTGAGTTGGATCATTAATGGGTGTATGAGTATGGATGAGTGGGAGATGTACATTTGAGTTAATGATTAGTGGGTGTATATTTGAGTTGGCTGAGTAATGGGTGTATGTTTGACTTGGATCACAGTCATTGTATGTTTGAGTCGGATGAGTAGAGGATGTTTATTTGAGTTGAATGAGTAGGAAATGTATGTTAAAGGTGGATCAGTAGGGGGTGTATGTTCGAGTTGGATGAGTAGTGGATGACGATAGGAGTTTTTTCAGTTGAATGAGTAGTGGGTGTATGTTTAAATTGGATCAGTGTCTGTATATGTTTAAGTTGGATTAGTTGGGGGTGTATATTTGAGTTAATGAGTAGTGGTTGAATGTTTGAGTTGTTTGATTAGGGGTTGTATATTTGAGGTAAGGAGAGAGATTAGAAAGGGAGAGAGAGAGTTATATATATATATATATATATATATAAACCATCTCAGATAAGTGTGATATTTATTCATTTATTTATTTATTTTAATCATATTTCCAATTACAGTTCTGTTTTCTTAGGCCAGTTTTAAAGTTCACCTAAAACCTGTGCTTTCATCTCTCCTTCAGATTCATAAACAAACAGCATGCAAATACAGGCTCACTCGACTCCCGCTCACCCCTCATTATTGGCTGGCATTTGCCAAATGCCAGTTTTGTGTTTACCGTCTTTTGTAATGAAGTGGGCGACTGGTGTGAGATGACTGACTGCATTATAGTGTGTCACATCAGCAGGGGTTGCTCTCACTTTTCTCTATCGATCGCCTACATCTCTCAAACACGGGAAGGCCAGAACAAATGATGTCAACTTTGTTCCATTTGTGCAATTTATTTATTGAACAGGATTCGCTGGGGACAAATCGTTCATTTTATCCTTCATATCATATTGTGAGTTTTGGGTTTAATGATTTTTTTTTAGCATAATAACTGTATGTTCATTCTGATTTTATACACACACACCTCTTGTCTGCATTACAATAGCTGATGAGAGCAAATGCACACACTCAGCAGAAAAGATTGTAATAATGTCTCATGTGTCTTCATTTAGAATACTGTCAGGAAGAAAATAAGCTCCACAGGTCCTTGTTTGTTCCCCGATGTACAAATAGTGGACCTCAAGGTCCAATTATAGGCTGTAAGTGAATGTTAAATGTATTCTACATTCACTTTACCTGATAGCAGGAAAAGGAAACGCTCCCTGAAGGAAAGCACAACAGCAAGTCTAAAAGCTATTGTTTAAACAGTTTTAGTTTAGCAAACAAATTTACCAAGCTGAAAGTGATTTAAAGGCATTTTGCAAAAGTAACTTTTGTACATAGCAGTGATTATGGTTGAACTTGCTAGTTCAACTAATGTCAACTCATGTTACCTAAATGACTGACAGACGTATTTCCTCGATCAAGGGTTTACTCTATTATTTTTTATTTCTGAGACATTTTCCAACCTTTATTTGGTTATATTACTCAAACCTTGGCATCATGCATGACTCATGCTGAGAGTGGAGATGGAAAGACAAAGTCTGACGCAGGGATTTTAAGCAATTATTCACTGTTAGTGTTTAGTCATAAGAAAGGCACATTGGAAAGTGTATTATTTGCCACTCAGGAGAAGAGACAAACAAATCCATGGCTTTGTCATAAACTTTCATAATCATGCAAAGTTAACAAGGTGAAATGAATGTATCATTCAGCAGTCTTGGAGCATGGGTTACTTGAGCAGTGGAAAAAGTAGGGCAGGGGTAGCTCAGTTGCTAATTTATTGGACTACTGATTAGGTTTAAAGCCCAGCACCACCATGTTGTGGATGTAAAAATTAGATAAAATGTAAGTCACTCTGGATATGGACATCTGCCAAATGCTCAAATGTAACCTCAAATGGGATTCATGGATTTATTAACTGGATCATTTGGAAAACTTACAGCCCTATCTTTTTTTTCATTCTCTTGGTTTATAAAATGATATTACAAATGTTGCTTTATGTATATTGATTTAGTATGTTCTTTTTTACACTAATATTTATACTAATATTTGTAATGCAACCACGGGGGGGCGCAATCCAGTGTCTTCTAGTGCCAGTCCCAAGTCTGGATAAATGCAGAGGGTTGTGTCAGGAAGGGCATCCGACGTAAAAAACATTTGCCAAATCAAAGATGCGAATCACAATTATACTAATATTTTTGGCAGTGAATGCAGGTGTTATTTGGTGATTGGTGTTAAATGATGAATGATCCATGGTGCTTTATGGTGAATGTTAAGGTTTTTTTTGCCAGTTTATGGTGAATGCTGGTGTTTCATTATGTTTGGTAGTAAATTCTGGTGTGTCTTGGTGTTTGGTGGTGAATGTTGTCTTCTTGCCATGTTAGGTATGAACCTAATGGTTCATGATAAAAGTTGGAGTTTTATGGTGTTTAGAGATGAATGTTGATGCTTTCTGCTGTTTGGTGATAAATATTGGTATTTGGTGGTGGATGGTCATATTTCTTTTTAACTTTTATTAGTGACTTTATGTTGTATGCAAAATGTTTGGATTAAGGTTGATGGTTACTGGTATTGCACTTGTTTTTGAGTGGTGTTAAATGTTTTTTATGGTCAATTTTGCTGTTTGTCTAAGAATTTTTGTTGTTTGTTAATTCTTGATGAGGACATAAAGGTATTTCTCGGAGATTGATGCATAGTTTTAATATTTGTTCTGGCTGGAAGCTGGAAGTCATTGTCTAATTGCATTGTGCAGTAACTGAGATGTGGGAGAAATATAAAGTTTGATGCTCCATCTTATTAGCTCATTGTTGATTCCAAATCTCCTTAACTGCTGAACAATAAGTTGGAGCAGATACTGCTCCGCTTACATGGGTGGAGTTAACCTGTTGAGACCCAAACTCTAATGTTATGGAGTTTGGAATTTCTCTTCTCTGTTTTTGTTTATAAGCACCCGATAAATGACCTTAATCAAGCAGGTATTCATACAATAACACACCCGGCTGAAGAGTAATTTTAATGAGGATTCTACAAGGAGAAACACACAATATAGTTGGGAATGTGACGTCCTAATATGAGGACTGTTGGGACTTTTCAGGCTGCTCCCAAAAAACAAGGAGCAGAGACAAGTCAGTGTGTTTTAGCCCAGATAAGCATGTAACACAAATTGGTTTGTGTTGTACAGTATTGTGTGGGTTAGGGGTTAGGTAAAGAATTATGGGAGGTCATGCATTTTTAGATTTTTATTAAGGACTATCTCGTAAATTTCCCACCACCTCCTGGTGCCCTTGATAATTATCCTCAGCCTTTGAGAATAACATCAATAAAAGAAATTAAATAAAATAACCCCTGGCGAAAAGTATTTGGGCCATTTCTATAACCAGCGCTCTACTAACTGACCTCTTGTGCAAGTTTTTAAGAGCAGGGTTGCGTATCTGTAGGTGTCCTGAAGTGATGCACGCGATAACTTTGAATGTGACCTTAAGGGTTTCAGCAGTGAGAGCAGTTTTTAAGCAGAAATATATATATATTTTTAACATTTACTTTTTCATTTATGCAACCTAGCAGGAAAAGAATTACAGTGATTATCTGAGTCCCACAGAGCTTGTCTCTGTGTGAAGCTAAAGGTGGAAAAGTGGAGTTTTCTCCCTCTTCTCTCTTTCTCTCCCTCTATTTCTTAATCTCTCACTTTTACTTTATCTCACACTCTTTCGGCCAACTGGGCCACAGAAAACCAGGTCGCTTACATGGGAGCAGAACTTCGGTTAAAAAAGGCCTCCTCCTGGAAGGGGGAAACTATTTATACATTGTCCCAAAGTCTCTCTCTCACTGACTTTGACACACTTAAGACACAATTTCAGGCTCCTCTTGCACAGCCAAAATGGCCTCCTCGTTGGGCAATGCATGTGTCGTGCTCTCTCATGTGACATTTTAGCCTCAGCAGGATAGATTAGGAGCTATGGCCTGCAAAATAGTACAGGAGAAACTTTGCAAAGGCATGCAGAAAGTTTGTGCTGTATTACATTTGAATACACTGTTATCTTGTCTTGAAAGGCTTTTTTGGTAGTCTCTGCGGTGAGAACTCTTCAAAGTTAAAAGTTCTACTTGAACATAAAGCTAAAAAGTGATAAGCATGTGCTGACTTGTAAAATAACACTTCATTATGGTATCGTACCATGTATCACCATGTTGCAAGAATTACAATATGATAGTTCTGTGCAAAAGTCTTCACCCCCTCCCCCAATTTCTTCATATTTTGCTTACAAAGAGCCAGACTTTCTTATGTTTTCAATATAGTCTTGAGGAATAGTTCTCCTGGCTTCCTAAATGACTTCTTTGTCTCTCCTTTTCAGTCCAATCCATGTACCTGAGCAGACAGTGACCTAAGAATTTTTCGAGCATATAAAAACATCTAATTTAAGGCATGAACCAGTGAGAAACAGGTGCAGATGATGACAGATGGTCATCGGCCTGGTGATTATTATACTGGCTATGCTAAATGCTAAGTGGTTGGATCAGAAGAAAGAGAGGGGAAATGAGATTGCTGCTGAGGTTGTTGCATACTTTTTACATTTTAATTTAATCTTTATGACTTTACAGCCTGTGACAGTAAAAGATTTGTTCCATTTTCTTTCATTTTATCATTTGAATTTAACATCAAGGATTGAGGGACGGCTCAGGACTTTTGCACAGTTTGTAAGTATAAATATAAATCTGATATTTTTCATGATCACCCTCCCCAACTAGGAAGCACACAAAATCCTCTCAGTTCAGAAGTTTGGACTGAAGCCCAGTTTGGAGGCTCATTGATTTCTGCATCCACAATAAGTTTGTTTATGTAACTTGAAGGTCGTTTTACTGAACCCTCAATAAGCTAAGCGCTCAGAACTCAAGTCCCTGTGTTAGCTGCTGTAGTGCTGTATTATTAAAAATGAATCAATAAAGAATAAGAGTCTTACTGCTGCGAGTCAAGTAGATGAGTTGTTCTGTTGATGTTTCTTTACTTGGTGAGCTTTACTGCTAAACTCTGTTCCAGAAGGGCGAGTACAGAGTTGATCTGAAAAAAAGTGTTTAAATGAGGTCACCCAGTTTCACCTCCATT
>JAOTRS010000012.1:18793758-18811948 GCA_028565755.1 Dinotopterus cunningtoni | reverse complement strand
ACAAGGCCACGCCTCCTTCACTGAGACTGACAGAAACAAGGCCACACCCCTTCACTGAGATTTACAGATACAGAGGCTACACCTTCTTCACTGAGACTGGCAGATACACAGGCCACGCCTCCTTCACTGAGACTGACAGATCACATTGAGCTGAAGCCCCACCCCACATGTATATTGAGGCTTTTGTACTAATTTAGTTTGATTTGTATTTGTTTATTTCTCTCTCTGTTTCTCAGAACATTCGCCTCCAGCGTTCACTGAATGACTAAAGGACGTGCGCTCATCACATCACGTCACATTAAGGCCGCGAAAAGCTTTTCTTTTCCTTTACACTCTGCCCGTCACTTAAAAAGTGAGGAGCTGTGAAGCATTTTACTTGTGATGTTTATCGTGTTGCCTTGTTCATGGCGTTTACCGGCCCAGAATGAGCTGATTAGCATGCTAATCAGGAGCGCTTATCAGATACTCACACAGCAGGGGGAATTAGTAAAGCTCAGAGCTCATCACATCGCTGGATAAGGAGACGTGAGGGGGGATGTTTCTCTGCTGCATTCTCACCCCCACCTCTCTCTCTCTCTCTCTCTCTCTCTCTCTCCCCTAAATAGGGAACCATCATCATGACTACACAAGCCATGTGGACCTGACGGGATCTCACACGCCTAAAATCGGTAAGAATCTTTCACCTTTTCACCATGAGTGACCTTTAACATGTCAGTGGCTTACTGGATTCGATTCTGCAGCTTATTCAAACACACACACACACACACACACACACACACAGACAGAGTACAATGTTGATAACGGAGAGTGCATAGCTATATGGACAAAAGCTATGTTGTTTTTGAGAGCAAAATAAAATAGACAACAAAAACCATAGATAGAGCATAAAATGATGGAGAAGATCGACCCAGTCGGATTTGAATTAGAGTGTAAGAGAATGTAAACTCAGAATAAAATAGACTGCAGCAATGGAAGAAGTACAAAAAATTGGGTAGAAAATATACACTACACATAGTAAAAAAATCGGAGCATTATAGGGTACTGAAAGTTCTATAACAGAATATATTATAGTATTAAAATCGAATTAAGTGTGACATAAAGATGCTTCAATCTCATAAATCCCATGAACACAAGTAGTGAAGACCTTCACCACAGCAGCATGAGTCTGAGGGTCATAGTGTCATTAGCCAGTCGTGGACATTCACGTGCATGAGCAGGTTGAAAAGATGAGGTCGTTGACTGGCATTCCCTGATTGGTATCTGCCACCCTAATGTGAAAGTCCACAAACAAACAAACAAGCAAACAAACAAGCAACATACAAATAAAAATAAAGGAGCGAGAAATTTAAGGAAAAACGAGACATCACAAGAGTAAAACAGAACACTGGTGTACTGCTGTTATAAGTTTTTATTGCATTGAATAACTATGTATTTAATATAAGTAATAATATACAGTATAAGTAGTTATTTATAATTAATATTATTGCACATTTGTATATTATGATGTATTATATTATGATTGATGCACATGAAGACCGAAGGCACGAGGCGGGGTACACCAAACTGGACAGGGTGCCAATCCATCACAGGGCCTAAGCAAACACATCACAGGGCACAAGGAACAGAGCAGCACAGTGCCGTAGTGGTTAGCACTGTTGCCTCGCACCTTCAGGGTCGAGGGTCAGATTCTCACCTTGGGGTCTGTGTATGTGTGGAGTCTGCATGTTCTCCCTGTACTTGGTGGGTTTCTTCCAGATACTCCGGCTTCCTCCCAAAGTCCAAAGACATGAAGATTAGGTTAATTGCCATTACCAAATTGCCTATAGTGTGTGTGTGTGTGTCCTGTGATGAATTGGCACCCCATCCAGGCTGCACCCCTTGACCATGTACAGGATAAGCCGTATAGAAGTTATGAACAGAACAGAAAATGAAAGATCTGACAAAGTGTAAAACACAATGTAACAAAATAAAACAGAATCAAAGGGAGAATTTTTTTTTTATTAGTTATTTTAGATTTATTTTAGAAAAATACTTTTTAAAAAAGTTTCTTTATTCTTTTTTAGACAATTAAACAATATATACAGTAGTTAAAAGAATATTGAAACAGAGAAAGTACAATTATATGGTGGAATAAAATCCAAGATAAGGATGTGGGAATGGAAAATTATAATAATAATAATAATAATAATAATAATAATAATAGATTTTGAGTAGATAACAGAGTAGAATCAAGTGCAACAGGACAGAATACAACACAATGCAGTGCACAGAACATTAAAAGAGAATCTAAAAGAGTAAAATTAAACATCAAATATTTTCAGCCGCAGTCGTCTCTGCCATGTTAATAATCGTTCCTAATAATAAATGCGAGCGACATATCTGTGTTTGTGACACGTGAGCCGTGTGTCAGATCAAGTCACAGCTAGAGTTTCAGATGTTTCAGGCTGATTGTCAGTTGTCAGAATGTGGACGAGACAGAGTAAGAGGAGACATCGCCATGACCAGAGAAAAAATGAAAACAGCAGCAGAGTCCTGATTGAATTACAGTGCAGAGTTTAGGCACAGGTCCATTTACTGCACGTGTTCGTGTGAAATTCTGTAGGGGAAAGGATTTTACACGCTGTAGGCAAGCATTAGTCACACTCATGCATACTCACACACACACACACACACACACACACACACACACACACACACACACACACACACACACGCACGCACGCACACAAAAGGCTGTTTACTTTAATGAATATTTTGATTTAAAAAATGTCTGAATGACAGCATTCAGTTAAATAAAACATAAATACCCCAAACTTTTTTTAAACTCTCGACAAACTTTGTATGCACATGTGATTTGGACTAAATAACCTATAAAGAATTTATACACTGTGTACATCCACAGATTAGCCATAACATTAAATACACCTGCTGAATACTGTGTAGGTTCCGCTTGTGGGCTGAAGTGTCGAGACCTGGACTTTACTAGACATCTGAAGGTGTGTGTGATATCTGGCACCAAGCTGTCAGTATCAGATCCTGTCCTGTAAGTTGTGAGGTGGAGCCTCCATGGATCGGGCATGTTTTTCCAGCAACCACAGATACTCGATTGGATTGATTGGAGTCAACACATCAAACTCTTTGTCATGTTCCTCAAACCGTTCCCTTTTCAGTATGTGCAGTGTGTCAGGGTGCATTACCCTACTAAGAGACCACTGCCATCAGGGAACACGTCTCGATGAACGGGAGTAGCTCAGTCTTTAACAGTGTTTAGTTAGGTTGTCATCTTAAAGTAACATCCACATGAATGGCAGGACCCAAGGTTTCCCAGCAGAACATTTGGCTCAGGCAGCTCAGACGGCAAAGTACTAGTTTGTTAATTTGGGGATCTGAGGATCCAGGTTTGAGCCCTGCTACTTGTGCGTTGCCACACCCCTTACTACCCAGTCACTGCATGCAGTGCCAGTCCCAAGCCTGGTTAGAAAAACTGGAAGCGTTGCATCAGGAAGGGCATCCAGTGTAAAACCTGGTTGTGTGCCAAGCTGTGTGCGGATCAGATGGTCCAATGGGGTGACCCCTCGACGGGAACAGACGAAAAAAAGTTCTTAATTCCCAGCACATCTGATTTAACTGTGACCCATCCATCCACATGATGTAAAAGAAAACATGATTCACCAGACCAGGCCACCTTCTTTCATTGCTCCATGGTTTGGTTCTGATACTCACATGCTCATTGAAGGAGCTTTTGGTGGAGGACACGGGAAGGACACGGGTCAGCATGGCCACCCTGACCGGTCTTCAGCTATGCTGTTTCATACGTAACTGCGCTGTCCTGACTTCTTTCTATCAGAGCCAGTATTCACTTTTTTAGCAGTTTGAGCTACAGTACAGTAGTTCTTTTACTGTATCAGACTACACTGGCCAGCCTTCACTCACCACATGCATCAGTCAGCTGTGCTCGCCCATGAACCTGTCGCCAGATCACCCACATGACCTGACATTTTGGAGTTGCTCTAACTGAGTCATCTGGACATCACTGTTTGGTCCTTGTTAAAGTCACTCAGATCCTTATGCTTGCCCATTTCCCCTGCTTCCAGCACAAGAACTTCAAGTACTGATTGTTCGCTTGATGTGTAATATATCCCACCCCCCTGCCAGGTTATACTGTAGGTTCAGTGAGTGTTAATGTTATGGCTGCTCAGTGTGTATCAGTGATATGGACTAAACCTTAATAAACCCTTTAAAGGCTGTGTATAGACATGTGATTCGGGGTGTTTATCGTTTATTTTGTGTGTTAATTTACTATTTGCTTTGTCTCTCTCACTTGGGTTTGTTAGGATACAGAATAGAGCGCTACGGTGAGTAATGACACAGTAACGCTTGCAAACGCTATTTTACCCTTTCTCTTCTCTCTCTCTCTCTCTCTCTCTCTCTCTCTCTCTCTGTCATTCATCCCTTTATCTAACAACACAGTGCCAGTGGATTTAAGAAGCATTACATGATCAGGGTCTTAAATGATATAAAAGTAAGGTCAGAAAAATGAGAGACAGTACAAATTGTACTACCAGTATGTCATGTTTAGAATGCAGTGTTTAGGACGAGACAGAATAGAATGTCACTGTGATGTCACTGTGATGTCACTGGTTTTTCACTTGCTGCAAGCGACACAGCACTCTCCTACAGTTATTTTACGGTGTACGCCAGCACTGTGTTAATGGAAAAGGCCTTTCTCTCTTTCTCTCTCTCCCTTTCTCTCTCTCTCTCTCTCTCTCTCTCTCTCTCTCTCTCCCTTTTCTCTGGAGGTTGGTGGTTACACAGTTATGTATCTGTAGTTGTGTTGTGTTTCTCTGGAGTCGAGGCACAGAGGAACTCTTCCTTTATGCTTAGACAGAATGAACCAGGTCTCTCTCTCTCTCGCTCGCTCTCTCTTTCTGTGTGTGTGTGTGTGTGTGTGTGTGTGTACTGTACATTACACTTTGTCACCCAGTTTGGTGCTTTATATATCATTGCTGCTATAGTGCTCCCCTCCGGGATCACAGACCTGGGACCTACACATACACTCACAGACTCTCTCTCTCTCTCTCTCTCTCTCTCTCTCACACACACACACACATGCACGCACACACGCACACTCACACACTGGCTGGCCTTGTCCTAATTGCTTGAATCACTTTGCTATCTGAAGGAGATTAAAAGTAATGACCAACCCTCCTCTCTCTCTCCCTCTCTCTCTCTCTCTCTCTCTTTCTTTCTCTTTCTTTAGAAAAGCCTCGGATGAACAACATCCTGACGTCACAGACCGAACCGTATGATCTGTCGTTCTCTCGCTCCTACCAGAACCTCACTCACCTCCTGCCTTCGTATGACATGCCGCTGAAATCCGACCTTGGTAAGCTCTCCTCCTTCTCCATCACTCCATCATTCTTATTACTGAGCGTTTCGGGAATGGCAAGGTCTCTACTGTCATCCTCCTCACTGATCTATCACTTCAGACTGGAGCAAATTCCACACAGAAAATCATACAGTATACACAACATAAAGCGCTCTGCTGCAGGAGGTAGAGACCAGACGAATGAATGAATGAATTAATGAATGAATGAAGTGACTTTTTGTTTCTTTGTAACACTCACCATACAGTACACCAGTCATGATAATGACATGCTCTCAAGTGTTTCACTCTCTGGTCAGGTTCTTGTGATTCAGACACCTGTGTGCGTTAACATGATCGCATTATTCTCTGTGCATCAGTCATTTACAGCAAACTTTATTTAGTAAACACAAGAAAGCAATTCTTCACACTTCACTAGACATACAAACCCTCTGACTCTCCACAATCACACAGTCGCTGTTCTTCAAATCAAACAGTGATTACAGATTGCTTATGATAAAATAAATACAACTTTTATTTAAAAAAAAAAAACTGTTTAGGTTGTGTACAGTATAATGTAGGCAATGCAAGCAGGTCAGTGACTATGTACAGTGACTTAGTAACCATGTCATTTTGATGTGTATATCCACCTCCACACTCCAGGTTATGTTCTCCTTACCTAAGAAATGGCAGAAGAACCCCCCTGATCCACCAGTATGCAGAGAAAAACACCTTTGTTAGGTTAAGGAAAGGGAGTATGGCTGAAGGCAAACATTTATGAATCACGTTTGATGTTTAATCACATCACTATCAGGACACTGCTGTGAAAACTGCCGCTATGACATAGACTGGATGTTCAGGGTGCTCAATATCCTGTTGGTCACTCTCAAACACCACCACCCACAAATGTAAAAAGAGGTGTTAAATAGACCCAAGGTGGCATGATGGTGGGGAACCGCTTAATTACTTATGGCTGCACACAATGTGACAATATCACCATGCTGACTAGGGTTACTTCAACAAAGACCCACTGGCGTATTCTGTTCTCTTCATCTACTCTACATCAGGTTGATCTCAGCTAAAGTCACAAAATTGTATTTCGGTGGTATGCAGGGAAACTCATGATGATGGTGGTGAGCAGAAACTCATGGGTTCAAACCCTCCCATTTCCCTTAACCCATTTGCTTAGATTTCACAATTTCAATTCATTGTTGGTATCAACCCCTGACCTAGAGCTCATATTGGTTATAGAGGAACTAGGGCATCTAGAGGAACTAGGGGATCTACAGGAACTAGGGGAACTAGGAGAACTAAGGGGAACAAGATGAATTAGGAGATCTGGTGGAACTACAAGTACTAAAAGACCTGTGAGCACTGGGGAAACTGAAGGAACTGGGGACCCAAAGAAACTGGAGGAAGTAAAGTACTTATACAGTACCTGTGGGCACTAGGGACACTGGGGAACTAAAGAAACTGGAGGAACTAGAGGTACTAAGAGACCCATGTACAGTAGGGAAGCTGTGAGACCTGAAGGAACTAAGGAAAATTGGTAAAATAGAGGACACTAGGGAAAGCTGTGAGCGAGGTGTTAGGTTTACATGCTTTAGAGGGTTGTGAGTGAGACTGAGGTTTAACAAAACCCCCTTTTTTCCCCAGGAAAGTTACTGACTGTAGAAGCAGTTAAGTGTGTGTGTGTGTGTGTGGTTACATGTCCCTGTCCTTCACTCTGACCCTGCTTTTACCACATTGTGCTGAACCTCACCCTTACAGAGTAAAGCAATATCAGTCCAGTGGAAACGATGAACTTCCTCCGAGAGAGGGAGATAGATAAAAAGGGTTTCAGAGACACTGAATTAATGTGCTTTCCCACAGGGACCTGAGCACACTGAGTATTTGATATTTCAGTCTTTTGTAGTTTGTGGGCTTCAGAGAATCCCTAAGCAAGAGAAAGAGAGAGAGAGAAAGAGAGAGAGAAAGAAAGAGTGAGTAAGAGAGAGAGAGAGAGAGAGAGAGAGAGAGCAAGAGTGTGAGAGACAGATAGTCTTTAGAGAAATATCTCTTTTGGGAAACTTAGATTTGCTGGATGATGTGAGGGTGAGTTCAGAAAAGGCCTCAGCCTTGTCCCAGTGTTATTTTCCTGTGGTTTCCCTGGGGACTGTCACTTTAAATCAGTGTGCGATGCTTCTTCAATAGTAATAATAAAGAAAGAAGCAAATTAACAAACAAACAAACAAGCAAAAAAGAAAAAAGAGAAAACAAAAGAAAGAAAGAAAGAAAGAAAGCATAAAAAACAAATAAAAATGAAACAAAGAAACAAACAGAAACAAATAAAAATACAGAAAAGATCCAATAAAAAGAAAGGGATGCAAAAGAAGAAAAAAAGAAAGAATGAATGAAAGCAAAAAAAAAACTAAAAGAAAGAAAGGAAAGAAGTTATAAAAAGCAAAATGTAAAAAATTGAAAAACAAAACATAAAGAAGATATTTAGAAATTAAGAAAGAAAACGTAAAAAACAAACAAAAAAAGAAAGCAGCAAAAAAGAAAGAAAGAAAGAAAGAAAGACACAAGCAAACAAAAATACAGAAAAGATAAAAAATTAAAGAAACCAAAAAAAAGAAAGAAATAGGAAAGAAGTTTTACATGAGTAAACTAATCTAAGAGAAACAATAGTCTTTATAAGAATGAGGTGACAGAGAGCCACAGGAACTGGAGGAACTAAGAGAACTATTTTATCTCAGAGCATTGCTGTAACTAAAAGCAGGAGTAATGGGGGAAAAAAGGAAGGGTGTGTATGAGAGTAAAATACAAATATGGAAATGAGTGAAGTTCTGGGAGCTGGATCAACTAGGGGAATTATAGTAAACAATAAAATCATGGAGGTGTGCTAGAAGAGTGTGTAGCTCTGGGGTCTGTCAGTCTTGTCTGTATGGGTTCTCCACTCTCTCTTGGGTTCTCTTCAATATCATATAGCCATGCAGCTTCTTCAGCACTTTCTTCTGTCCTTCATCAGGAAGTTATTTGTTTCTTTCTTATCCTATAAATAAGCCCATGACTCTCTAAAGCCTGTAAACTTTTCATTTGAATTCCTTTGGACTTGCATATTCTCATTACCCACAATTCCCTCAGAAAGGTGTGAGCTCTTTCAGTACCGGAGTGTAGCCTGAGGGGCTTCTCCATCTGACCTTTACTGTGTGAAGGTCGCACTGAGCGGCTGGACAGGGTTCAGTTAAAGCTCCACAGAAAGCAGCTGCCAGAACCTGCTGTGGTCTTGGTGAAACACTCGTCATTATGCAGTCCTTAATCCTGCTGGATGGCCTTTAGGACAGGAGCTCAGTTTCACACTGCTCCGCAGATTAACATTCATACAGATGCCATAACCTCGGGGGTGTACACAAACAAGCCAAAAGTGTAGACATGACTCCTATAGGAGACAACAAAAATTATGTAATGGAGTAAAGAGAAACCACAGTCAATCATTACTTTAAGACTTTGAATGCCCAAATTAACCATCAAATGTTATAATCCTGGCTCTCGAGGAGCATCATAGAAAAGCAGGACCGAGAGGAGAACTTCATCTTTATAAGTTCATAATAAGAAGTTCAGAAGTTCCCATCCTCAGAAACCACCAATTAACCAGCTATTAGTGTAAAAATAGCAATGGAGATATTAGAACTCCATTAAATTATTAGTAGATGCATTATTCGTAGTAATAATTTATCTACTAATGATGAATTACAAGAACTAGATCAGTGTAGGAGCATTGCAGCACTTTGATGTCATGGTTGGATTTCGAGATAGTGAAGATGTAAGAATGTTAACTTCCTTACTCATTTATTTGAAGTACTGTTGAAATTAACCAAATTTGTAAGATTTCATCTAGGTTTTCGTTTAGTTGCCAGACACAACTCTAAAGATGTGAGCTGTGAGCTTGTTGGTATTGGGTTACGAGTTCACAATGTGTTACTGAATGCTGTTCTGTGGTTGTTACTGCCAGATCAAATACACCGTTACAGAGACAAAGAGCAGCTTGATGTCCAGAGACTCTGGCGATCAAGGGAAAGAAAGAAAAGGGGATTAAAGAGAAGAAAAAAATATATACACACTGTAAGGCATAACATGAAGTTAAATAGTGTCAAAAAAGTAGAAGAACAAAAGCAAGAAGAAAGAAAAGAAGAGAACGTGGAAGGTGGGATTGTGTTTTGAACTCTCTTTAACCATGACACTCCTGGAAGAAAGTTGTGTTATGTTGTGACACAAGTCATGCTTAGTTCCTTCTTTGTTCTTTTTTATTAATTTTAATGTAAACTCTCATGCTCTCACTCATCCACTACAACGCTTATCATGGGTTAGGGGAGGCTTGGAGCCAATCCCAAGGGGACTCGGGGTACACCTGACCAGAGTGTATTGGGTACAACCTGACCAGAGTGCCAATCCATAGCAAGGCACAATTGCACACACACATACACTCACCCACACTAGGGAGGATTTTGGAAATGCCAATTAGCCAATTCTGAATGTCTTTGAACTGTGGGAGGAAACCCACCAAGCACAGTGAGAACATCAGGACACACAGTAACCAATATTTTTCATAATAAAATAACATATACGCCTTTTATCTTCCTTATTTGTAGTTACATTTAATGTTGTGGAACATCCATGAGCCAAGTTAGTTCAAGACCTCTTGTCATCATTATAGGAGTTGAAAACACTTGAAACATGAAACATGAAAACTAAACATGGAGATATTCTGTCAGATAGCACCACCAATATCCTCTCTTGTCACATTCCAGTAAAGCCAGGCAAATGAGCTAAAACACCATAAATCTTCAATAGGCATCCAATCAAGACCGCAACCAAATGACATGAACATGATAGAAAACAGGAATTATACGAACTGAAAAAGCAGGAAACATTAAACTGAAACACCAAAGCCAATCAAAAACCAAAAAAAACCAAGAGCCGTGAAACTTACATAAGAATCTGGAAGAGTTTAATACCCAGGGAGAACCATCACAGTTATTCCCTTATCAACCTCTCTTTTTTCTTCTGATGTTAATAAGACAAAAATACACAGCTTCTTATGTTACTGAGAAACCACAAAGAAGTGTAAACTCCTCCTGACCTGAAAGGTGTCAGAAAACTTAAAGCTACAGCTTTACCTCTGACTGTTACAAAACACTGACTGTTTTGGAGAGCATCAGTATTAAGTTCCATAAGATCTATTATCTCCAGTGTACATGTGTGAACAAATCATGAGTAAAAAAATAAGTTCCTTTTTTTTTGTATTGGACAGCGCTCAAATAAGCTAATTAGATTTTCCACTAATGTGATGCCATATAAGACATCCCCTTCTCCTGGCTCAGCTGTGCTTTTCTCTGGAGTGGCAGGCTCTGCAGTAGCTGACTTACAGTCATGTTCAAAATTTAGTACCCCCTCTGTTAATTCTATGCTTTTTATTTGCCCCAGTTAACAGTTTGAGAGTCGTACTACCTTTAATCTTGCAAGCTCAAGGTGAACAAGCAGCAAGGGCACATTTCCTTACTGCACCTAACCATTCATCAACTCTCATGACTTCGTCTCTTCTTAAGTTTCTACAGAACAGAGAGCACCAGGAAATGAGGACATGCTCTTAAGGTGTCACAATGGAGGACACGCATATAGGCGAGTTTTGGAAATATCGGCCCAAGGGAGAAATGTACTCCAGTTACGTTTACAGAATCAACTTGTGATTCAGCCTCTCCAGCTGGAATTTCTGGACCAACAACCCATATTGTAGGACAAGTATATATCTAATATACAGTGGGATGAGCAAATCATGGTCTATGATAATAAATATTTTATCTTTTGGATTATTGGTGTAGCATCGGCTTTGGTGTTATTTGTTACTGATATATATGAAATGGTGTATTTGAAGTATACTCCAAGCTTTTTTGACCTGCATACATCATGATCGAAAATATTGTTTGTCCTTAAGGCATAGTTGGAGGACCGAGTTGCTAAGTTCTTGGAAGTTCATTGAGTCCCAGGACATATGCACTGGTCCTTGAGAGGACTGACTATATGTATATGGAACTGTCAAACAGTCAACTATATTCTAGGCACTTGATCATCTTGTAAAGTTATCATGATGGTGTGAATGTATATCCATCTGTAGGGATTGGCTGTTTCTTGGACACACTTAATATGTGTGGAGCTGGCTGGAAGGATCCCAACAGGACATGGAAAGCTCAGAGCAGATACAAATCTAAGGATGTTCAAAGGATTCCTTTGCCTTCTTCTCTACTGCAAATCTTCTGATCACTTAGTGATGTTGGTTAGAGCTTATGGATTCAGAAATGATGGTGAACATTATGTCTGTTCTTGCAGTAGGTTAACCTTCAAAATAGCCAGTGAAGTAAGATAGTTGGGGATGTAAGGTAAGTGAAGTAAAATGGTTTGGGATGGGGAGTCAATAATAGTTCACTTTGCACCGCCTACCACGGGCTGTGGAGTAAGACAATAATTAGGGCGTCCTCATTCTGGCAACTTTTGGCAGCCAAGGTGCAGCAAGGCAGAACAAAATCTGCCGCTGACATACTACATTTTGAGAGTCTCATGAGCTGTTTCTCTGACTTCCTGACTTCTTTGGAATGTTAAAATATGGGCCTGGACAAGGTGATTTATCAGATCATTGCTAAATAGCCGAGGCTTATTCTGTGAACTTCAGATTTAGACTAAGACTAATGGCAAAAGACCTCTAGGATAATATGATAGGATATGGTCTCAAGTGGAATCTCCAAAAGTCTGATAGGCTTCAGGCCAGCTGTCAGTTGAGGTCTTATGAGATGAGGTACAGTAGTAAAGCAGTTGATGTTGCTCTTACTTTTGCATTTAGAGTTAGGCAAATAGCACTTCTCAATAATGATTTCTTCAAAAACACATCCTTATGCCATGTCAGGAAAGAACAAGTCAGGAGGAGTTGGGATCAAGAGTGAGTACAACAACGAAAACAGTAGTCAAGTCAAGTCAAGCTTATTTATCCTTCAATTAGTACTAATTCAACATTTGACAACAGTCAGTGAGCCAGGAAGTTCATTCCACTAATTAAGTGCTGGAACAGGGACAACCCCATCTGGTTTTAAATTGGCTGTTTGCTTTGGTTACATCCTTAATTTAGCCTTCAGTTACTCATGAGTATTAAGGCAAATAAGATTGAGCTGTGGACAGTAATGAACAGACCCTTATCAGGCACACAACTTCACTCTGCTGATTCAGACCAAATAAAGACTGCTGTGAATATAATGCGATTTCCTTTGTTTCCTCAGGTGATAATAACTATTATGGGAGGAAGCATCACCTACCTGATGTGACTCCAAAGCTGGTGAAGTTGGCTCCGGAGACACCAGTGCAGCGAGTAAAGCCACGTCGTGTGCAACGTGCCATGTCCCAGGACCATGTTCTCTCACCCGTTGTCTCACGCCGCGACTATGTTCCACCCGCGTACGCGTTTACGGAGGATCTGCTCTCAGCTGATCGCTTGCAATCCCGGGATCCTTTGCTCTCACCGGACAAGCTGTTGTCTCTCCGACGAGCCGATTTCCGTGAGAAGTCGATGGCTCGTGCTCTCTCACACACAGACATGTTTGTGCCTCCCACGCCCACCATCGATCGACACCACAGGATGGCAAAGGCACACTCACACTCTCAGCAGAGCGATGCCAGCGACGACGGGTACAGGGGGAATGATGGGCTGCTAAGTGTCAGTGGCAACAAGAGGCAGGTCTTTGCCTCTAGACGGACACACACAGTTGACCACTTGCAGTATATACCCGGACATCACCATCATCAGTACCGCACGGCCAGCAAGAATGAAGTGACAGTGTGAGCACAGAGACAGGGTCAGAGTGAGCAAGACAGAAGGAATCGACTTTATCACATGGCAATATTGCAAACCAAACAGAAATGAGAGTTAAAGAGGGAGAGGGAGAGAAACACATAGGAGGAAGAAGAAGGAGAAATAGGAAAACATCAGTTTTATACTGCCAGCAAAACAGAAGTGCCAGTCTAAGCCCCTGTAAAAAATAACTAAAAGGAGGAGGTATGGAGACATATGGAACTTTAAGATTATGGAGCAATTTTCTTGCAGTTCAGAGTGAAAGAAAGAGATAGACTGGGCAGGAGGTCACTGAAGACACGTTGCAGTAATATATACTGTGTGTGGGGCGTGTGTGGTAAGTGTGTTATTAGTCACCATAACTGAGGTGTCCCATTTTTCGATTTTCTTCTTCTTTCTGCTTTTGACCTTGACTTGTCCCAGATTTCATCTCAAAGCTTCAGCCTCGACATCTTCTGGGTCATTTGAAAAAAAAAAAAAAAAAAAACAGAGAGAATACACTTCCCTCCTTATGCCTCTGGTCAGTGTAAGGGCTCGCACATTAACACACAAAACACATACCACAAAATGGGCTGCAGTCCAACAAAATGACTTGTGGGGGCTGGGGAAGCAGGACTGAAAAAAAGACCTGTTTTAACTTTCTACAAATATATAAAGAGACTTATGGTTTGTAATTCTAGCTCTGAGTTTAGCTTTAGAAATTATTCATAGATACTGTATAAACAACAAAGAAGAGGTTATGGGTGTTTCATGCAAACGAAATTACACTGCGCCATTTTGTCTGAAGTGGAGTAAGGGTTAAAAAAGCACAATTGATACAGTTAACAGTTAAAAAATGTTTTTTCACATTCTTTTTTTTTTGGTATACCTACCAGCTCCTGTCTGCCTCTTAGAGGCAATATGTGCCAGTTTTCTAGCATACACGGTTGTAAATAAGCTGTGATTGCTGTAGTTCAGAGAGTAAAGTTAGCTCCAATTTTTTTTTTTCAGACCTCAGTGATCTCAGTTTCACCATCCAGCCGTACCGTAAATGTGAATGTGTGTGATTGTGAGAGTGAGTGCAGCATGTATGTGATATTTTTTAAAATACGTACTGATTGTGAACATGTAGTTCAGTCAGACTTGGCTACATGTTTCCAACATCAATTGACTGTTTTTTGCTAAACAAATTGTTCTGCAGTCATGAAACTACAAACATATAGCATAAAACATAATAATAATAACCTCATAACATGATGTCTGTTAAGCTTTCATTTATTCATTTTTATAATTGTTTTTTCATTTTATTTTACCATTTTATCTTTCTCTTATTGTATTGATACTGATGTCTCAACTTAAAACAAGTCGAAACTAAACAATACCTCTCATGTTTTTGGTTTTGTCGATCCACAGTTCCGGATTTCATATAAACTGAAAGGTGGAAAGTGTGTCGCAAACATTCCCACCTGTGACATCATTACTGTTAAGATCCACCCATGCATTTAGTTTCTAATTTGTTAAGATCTCAAATAACATGAGCTAATTTGTGTGGTGTACATACCAAAAGTGGGTGTGTTTACATAGCGAGTCTGGTCCCGATTTTAAGAAACAAAGTGGAAAAAATGTGTACATCAATTTTGCCTTGAGGAAATACAATATGAACATTGAATAAAAAAGTGTTGGTTTATGAGGTGTCCATGAATGAAAAGCTTTCTAATTTCCTATAGACATCAAAGACATATATCTGTTGTAATTTAAAGAAATTGTTTGATCTTTGGGCTTAATTTTTGGTGCCAAATACAAATGAAATTGCTCATAAATTGTTCATGGCAGCATTTACACAACAGATGTGGTGCTCATGGGAATCCCGTTATTTGGGAAAATTGTTTGTGTCCTGGATTCTTTTTCTCCTGAATTTATGTACATTTCCATATGAGGAAACTCATACAGTATATTCACTAATGTGAATTTCCACTGATTCTAGGCTTCAAATTTAGGCATTTTGTTAATAAAAATTATTTCTATCTACTTATTTATGTCAATTTCCCACAAACTGATCATTTGGTGAAATTCTGTTATTTCATTAAGATAAAAAAAACAAAAAAAAAAACAAAGATGAACCCGTAAATGAAGATAAGTAAGTCTAGTCTTTCAAGGTGGACAAATGTAAGGGCCCCATGTAAATGGAGGACAATTAGCATCTCTGGTAGCTAAGCAGCTGCAGGAGTCAAGCTCCATTACAGGAGGATGACGCACATGCCGTGCTCACGGGGACGCCCCTTTACCATGTAGTCATCATTTAGTTGTTTCTTTTTAAGCTTTGCACTTTTCGTGAAGTTTTTGTTGGGGTCATTAAATTTGAATCAGCTTTGCTGTGAAAGTCATTTATGAAGAAGAAAATAGGTGTTATAAAATTTTCAGCAGTCTGTGTTAGTTAAGTATTGATTTGTTTATTTGGTTTGGTTTTAATGATTAATAAATGAAGCCAATTTTGACTAAGCCTTGACCATCTATGGTATGATGCTGTCTTTAGGCAACATGACAAAATTCGGCTTGCCATTGGAGGTGTCTATTTTACATGGAAACATATTCCCAAATACCAACCAAAGGCAGTCACAAGACCTAGTGGTGGCCATTTTTCTTCCATTTACAACACCTGTGCACATGTGCTCCAGCTCCATATGGTTCTGAGTGGTTTGAGTGACTTTAACCAGTCTTCCTATGGTTTTCTGATCAAGAAACCAATTTGACCAACATGTATTGGTAAGTAAAGAAGTCTGTTGCTCCACTTCAGTTGACATAAAATATATGTGTGCACGAAAATAACAAAAAAGCCCATGATTTAATTATTAAAGTCTATTCAATGGTATATGTTTTGAGTTCATTTGAATAAACCTTCACAACAATAGTTGCTGCTTTATTGATTGTGTTAAATCACACATGCGTCGTGTTGCTGAAGTGACTTTCTGTTTGCATATATTCATTTAGACAAACCAGACAAGTTTTTCCATTTACTGTATTTAAAAGTGTTTAGACATATAAATATGAAGTTTATGTGATGTCAGAAATAGATTTACTGTATCTGATCAACAGGAAACACCAGGTTTTTGAGAAAAATAAATAAGCAAAGAGGACAATGAAAGGAGTATCCAGGTATGGAGATCGAACAAGGGGTCAGAGCCTAGGGGGAAATGAGGCAGTAATCTAATGTGATGCTAATCTTAATGAGATGTGATGTATACAAAAATCTAAAAAAAAAAAAAAAAAAACAGCAACAACAAAAGAACAGTTAAACAACATTTAACTTAATGCTCTACGTGGTGTATTCCAGCATTGTTACTATTGACTTTATTTGGGAAAATAGTCACACACACACACACACACACACACACACACACACACTATACACAGTACTGCTAGCACAACCTGATATCAAGCATGAATAACCACTTGGAGCACTTTTGTTTAATTTTTACAACATTATAAGATAACTTGGCCTTGATCATACATTTTCAGAATTTTTTTTTATTAATTTTTTTGTATGTTGTATGAATTTTTGCAAATTGCTTGTGGCTGTTGAAGAATGCTTATTAATTACCTGTTATTAATTGTAGAACACCAGGAATCAAAATTATTTTATTGAGTATTAAATGATTATAAATATTAGACCAGGCACAAAGCTCCTAAAACAAATTTTGTCAAAAATATGAAAAACAATGTGTCCAGATGTGACACATGACTCTCTGACAATGTAAAATATTTTTGATTGATTGTGAAGGTAGTTCTTTAGTGTCAAAGCAAGGTGGTAAATGAATGTTCTGTGATATCTGGACGTTTCTGATCTTTCTGTTTATTTCTGCAACAACGCCATCCTCATCATCATCACCTTCATCCTCAGTCCTACATGAAGGTCACTGCTGTTTCTGTTAAGGATCAATAAAACCAATCAATAAAAGGACCATGGGTCTGAGTTTCTCTCCCTTCTGCTCACAAGATTTTTCTTTTATTCTCCAATGTGAGTAAACATCAGTGTTTTGCTTCTGCACAGAGATAGTTACATGTGAGGATTGACCTTATTACAACAGAGCAACGAATCCAAAACATGAGTCAAAATCAAAGTCAAATAGTGAGTAATAAAAAGTAATAATAATAATAATAATAATAATAATAATAAAGATCATGACCAGGTAACAAACACAAAAAAGGAAGGCTTGGCTTTGTCATAAACTTGTAGATTTTGCAGGGAATATGTGTGAGTCCATGTTTGTGGAATCAGTAACCCATTGAGTGTAAATGTGAGTAACTATGTCAGTCAGGTTGTAAGACTGTGGTGCATTCTAGGATGTGCATTCTAAGACTACTGAATACTGGCTTCACATGACACTCCTATCCCACTATCAGGATAGTCCCATTATCACTTTCTATTTTGCATATTTATATGTTATTGCTATAGTAAAATAGGTATATATATATATATATACACCTCCATACTACCTTAAAAAATAGAATCAGTAACCCATTGAGTGTAATTACTTACTACTTGACACAGGACTTGTTGGTCTTTAGTTGTTCCTTGACACAAGACTCAAGGCATGCTGCTCTTGAACTGGAATTTACTAGAGATCTGAGACTAGAGGTAAATCATGATTTTTGTCCCACCTCTGGTTCTAAGATGTCAGCTGAAGCCTATAGAAACTGTGGAGCAATCAAAAATTCATGTTGTAGCTCCCAGTTTTTAAATTATCATGAAATATAACTAAATAATTTTAACATTACGCACTTTCCTATTTACTGCTTGTCTTTCATGGAATTAAATGTTCTTTCTACAAACCTGATTCCAAAAAAGTTGGAACACTTTACAAATTGTGAATAAAAAAACAGAATGCAATGAAGTGAAAGTTTCAAATTTCAATATTTTATTCAGAATAGAATATAGATAACATATCAAATGTTGAAAGTGAGACATTTTGAAA
>JAOTRS010000012.1:18666761-18682740 GCA_028565755.1 Dinotopterus cunningtoni | reverse complement strand
AGGATGTGTACATGTTAATCTAAAATTCCTGCTTTGCTTCATTATTTTAATGTTTCAAATGTACATCCTTTTTTTTAACATGATATATATACAGTATGTTAAAAAAATTCACTTATGGATTTTGCATGAGATCAGGATGGCCCAGATATATCAGTAAAGTCCATAAAATCTGATTATAGGAATGAAAAAGTAGGACTTGAGCATTCTTTGTCCCCATCTACTCTCTAATCTGAGTCCGTCAGTACATCAAACTCTCTTTCTCAGGTCCTTCTAGCAAAGATTCCCTTATTAGTATAAATAAATCATGCACACTATTTCTTTTTTTAAAAAAGTGTTCTCATAGTCAAGTCTTTTCAGTCCAAAGATATGAACTGTGTTACTGGTACAGTAACTCTTATGTAGTTGTCCAAAGGCTAGGACCTTTGGGGACATAGCCACAGTATTTGTTAAACACTTCAGTCCTGCATAAAGCATTAAAGGGATGTGACACTTTTGCTTTCCTGCTTGCTTGTTCTTAAGGCTTTGATCATGTGCAGCTTGAAGACAGCCAGCGTTTCCTTTTAAAACTAGCGTGAAACACAAATCATCTGTTGATACGAACCTCCAGCCTTGCTGAAATCTGTGCACTTTGTTTCTCAAATCTGTCCCCTTAGGAACCGTATATGTTTCTAAACCTTCAAAAGGTCAGATGTGTACTTTTGGAGGCAATGTAATATGGAAAGACCCAAACAAGCCGCTCGTTCTTGCAATGATTTGCTAGCAGCGATGGATAAAGATTGTTAGAAGTGGTAGAATCAATGCTGTGACATGGTGAATGCATTGCAGGACATGTGCAAAGGTCATATGTAGGTCTCAGTCTTCTGACTTTTCTCAGGGAAGGCTGCAGCCTCTTTGGATTCATTATATCAATTACTTTATTCCCATCAGTTTTTATAGATGGTATATATATATATATATATATAGTACATCTAATTCAAAGGGAATAAAAATTCCCCCCATGTACCTCAAGGGACAGGGGTTTTAACGTTGCCTTGGGTCTGTTTATTTGAAGTTCATGTTCTCCGGTGCTTGATGAGATTCCTTTGAATACTCCAGTTTTCGTTCAGTCCAAAGACATGAAGTGTGAGCTGATTGGTGTTTAGAAATTGTTAAGTGTAAGATCAGGTGTGTGAATTAGTGTGTGTGTGCTAGTACTCTGTGATCGGTTGGCAGGCCGTCTAGGGTGTCCCTGGGTACTCCCTGGGACAGGCTCTTGGTCCATCAAGACACTTTGCAAGTGAGGAGATATATATTATGGATGATGGGATAAATGGATGGATATTTATTTAATGTTTATAGAAGTCTAGAGTGTCAGCTCTTTGTAACAGTTAGAGGTAATGCTGTAAGATTTTATTTTGCTTATAATATTATTATAAGAGCACCTCCACAACCAGTTTATACATTTCCTTGAATGTTTGACTATAGCATTGAATATGGCTAGCTGTTACTGAATTTGTCTGTAATTTGTCACTCAGCTATCCACTAGCTTTGTGGTTACCTGTGGGAATGTGGTTACATTCTATGACACACAGTATTGTAGAACACAGATTTGCTAGAAGCTTAACAAAATCACCTATTTTACTGCATGATCCTGTTACTTATCCATAATGTCTTTTTGTGCATGGTGACATTTTAGGAAAAGGAGTGCAGCCAGATCCTTCTTCACTTCTTCACTTTTTCCCCAATGTTTGGTGAAAGCGGTTGAGGTGGAAAAAGATCAATCTCATTGAGTGTCTCTACGTCAACTCAGGCAGGCGAGCATGTATGATATTTGTCAAGATGTCGTCCTTCTAGAGGTTTAGGATGGGGCCGTAAGGGGGGATGGCTCCTCAAGGAATGTCTGTCTGAATAAGAAAGGATGGGAGGAGAACTTCAGAGAGACCGAGAGACTGGAGTCTGATGAAGTCCTCTGTGGTGACACTAGAAATAAATGAGCGTCTACCTCTCACTGATGCTCTCGTTTATTACTTTTGAAGTGTGTAAATGTCAATAGGGTTCTTAAACACCGTTTTCATATGTCATTTTTTTTTGGTCCTGTTTATTTTTAAAGTGATGTCACATAGTGACAAGGTGGATCCTTCATACTAGCTGGTAAATCATTATGGCTGACATTCATATTTCAAGTTATCTAGCAGTGTCCTCATAATCCCACAAACTGTGAACTTTGTCTTGATCTTATTTAAACAGCACATATTTGTGTACCTCCATACTCTTCAAGTGTAAATAATCAGACTTGCCCAAGTTGTAGTTCTAAAAATGTAGTAATAATGATGTTTTTGGCTCCAGACCAAAGGTATTAAAAGAGTACTGATGCTGATGACCAAACCAATGGGCAAACCTCTAGCTTGAACCAATACTGTTCATGCTTCTCAGGGGATGCTTCTGATATTTCTTATTATATGTGACTGTAATGATCTGCTTAAGTCACTTCTCACAATCCTAGACTACACTAAATACCTGATCCCCTTATCCATTCCTATCCAAGATCGTGTGCATGTCCTGCTGACCTGGTTGAAAGTCAGTGCAGTTTCTGAACATGTACAGCCAAAAGGTACTCCATGTCTTCCATTCACATCCTGCTTTGACTCTTGCCGGTGTGTTCTCACCTGTGCTCTGATATGGTTGTCATTGTCAATCCTAGTTAAATTGACAGTTGGAAGTACATCTCATAGCATCATTACTAGAATGTGTCAATGTTTAGTACTTGATCTACTCTTGTTCTCTATTTATGCTCTCTGGGCATTGGTGATTGGTTCTCGTGAACTCTTTTATCATTAATACACCAAGGACCCACAACTCCCAAGTTTCTCTGAGGATATCAGAATACCTTTTTGACCCATCAGTTGAAACTTAACCTTAACAAAACTGAAGTGATATGCCTAGGGTCCTCCCTGCTGGACCACCCACAGTGTCAATGTGGCATAAAGAGCTACGAATTTTGGTGTGATAGTCTTAACTTTGTAGGTCAATTCACATCAATCTGTGTATCGGAATCTGCTCAAATCCATCAAAGAAACCTTATTGAGTTCTAGACTCAATTATTCCATTTAATGATTCCACTGCCTCATCTCTGCCTAATTCTCTTCAGCAGAATTAGAATGCAGCACTCATTCCAAAGTTCTCTCATGTCTCCTCCCTAAGGACCTAAGGAGGTGCTGACGAACTCTACTGGCTTAGTTTTGAAGCAAAAATCAAATAAAAAACTGTTGTCTAAGCAGACAAATCCTATTTCTTATATTAGTTGAAATGCTGTCTCAGAGGTTCGACTATTTCATAGTATCACTGTGGTATTTGTGGCACCACCATGATAGGCATCATAGGACTTTATAGAGTACCAGGGTAATTACTATGGCAATTTAGTCAGTACTATGGTATGTACTAATGTACTTTACTGAATAATATTGTAGGTACTGTTGTACTTCAGTTGGTACTGTAAAAGGTACTACTGTACCTTGGCAGGTATCTAATATAATATGTTTGTACATACTGTACCATTTAGTTTAAGTTAGTAGGGGTAGATATTCTAGATACATGGGGAAGGGGTAGCTCAGTAGTTATGGCATTGAACTACTGATCAGAAGGTTGCTATTGTTGAGCCCTTGAGCAAGGCCCGCGATTGCTCAGATGTATAATGAGAATGTAGAATGTAAGTCGCTCTGGATAAGCACATCTAACAAATGCTGTAAATGTAGTACTGTACGTACTACTGGTATGGTCTAGTGTAAGCAGTATTATTAACATTTCATGATAATATAAGTTTTGGCAGTATCCTAGTATGTAGTCCAAAGTAACATATTACAGTACATAGTAGAATCATGTACCAAACTGTTATACAAGTGCCACATAGAACCATGTAACATAGTGTGGTACATGTACTATATAAGCAAATAAGTACCATGGTACTATCAAAAATACCATGGTTACCATTAGACTACTATGGTACCTTTACCATTGTAAAATTTCTTATGGAAATGAAGATTCAGTGGTTAGGGCTTTGGACTTCTGATCAGAAAATTGAGTTTGAGTCCCGCACTGCCACACTGCCTGTGTTTTTCAGCTGGGTTAGAAGGTCTGCCGTGTAAATGTGTAGATCTTGCAAGATCCCACTTAAGTAGTGGAACAATCTTTATTTCAAAGTTTCTTTCTGCAACTTTATAAAGAATTACATATTTTGGTATGGACAATTGATATAATTAGTTATTTTAAGGGTTTAATACAAATCTCTATCTGTTTACTGCTGCAAAATAATATCCACAAATATTTCTGCATCTACACAAAAATGTGAAAGAAGTAAATACACCCGCACCGTTTTATGCTAAAATATACGCACCAATTTTTTTTGCCATTATTATGACTACTATTAGTTTTCCTTTTTCGAGACTGAAGTAGACCTGTCTTTAAGCCTAGAAGGGACAATTCCAAAGAAATATCTGATTCACAAATGGGATTGGATAGTTGTTCAGTCTGATGGTGGACTGTCCCAGAGACACACAGATAGGAATCTTGAAATCTCTCTTTCTTCTGTTGACATTTAAGAAAAGAGTAAAACATGAGTGGAGTCTTGAGGTGGTCGACCCATCAGCCTTCCGAAAGATGTCTTCTTGCTGTTAGAAGATCTGCTGAGAAGAACAATGCTCTCATTCTATGCCTAGGAGAGTCAATGCTCTTAAAGTTGCTATGGAACTTTAACATAGTGTTAAACGTGTTAACAGCTAAACATTACTCACTTAAAATTTGTAACCCATTTTTGTGCATTGAACTTTATCATAAGCATTCGGATATCTGTTTTTGCGTCTGTGTATTTATAAATAAACAGTTTACTTAAGGTTACTTTTTTAAACTTTAAAAAAAAATAATTATTTATTATTTTCTATACTGCATGTGTGTTCTACTCATTCAGCTTCTGTTGGAGATGATGTAGTGCCATGTTAGTCAGCTCCTCTGGTGACAACAAGCTTCCCGGGTTCCACAAAGTTATGAGTTGGCCCATGGCGTGTGTGTGTGTGTGTGTGTGTGTGTGCGTGTGTGTGGACCGTGCATTTATACTACTCTTGACAGTAGCAACAAAGTAGCCCATTTGTCTGGTGTCTCATCAGGGCTGCAAACATACAAGGAGACAGAGACGGAGAGAGACAGAGCAGGAGAAAGAGGAGGCATTCTTCTGAGCTGTCACAATGAGAGACGTGTGTGTGTGTGTGTGTGTGTGTGTGTGTGTGTGTGTGTTGGGCGGGGGGCCAGACAGCGACAGAGAGACTCGCCGGGATCTCCCAGAGGACTGTGTGTGTGTGTGTGTGTGTGTGTGTGTGTGTGTGTTATGAGAGGGACTCCCCTCACGGCTGTGTGTGACGGCTGGAACAACAGCGCCAGACTCCAACCCCCCTCTACGCTCCCCTTCCCCTGTCTCCTGTCCTCCTTCTTTTCTTTCCCTTCACGTTGTCCCTGAGGACTTCACATCTCTCTGCTCCATGACACTTTCTGCTACCTGTCTCTCTCTCACTCAAATTCTGTCTCACTCTATCACTCTATTTATTTTGTACATCGACACTTTCTCCAAGTCACTGTTTTTGTTTTCTTGTCCATGTCATTATTTTTCCCTCTCACACACTTTCACAACTTCCTCACACTCAATATTAGTGTGAGCAATATTAGTCTGTTTCTTCCTTTTTTTGACCTGATGTTTTCTATATGTTTCTACCTGTTTCTCATACTCGCTCTTCCTACCTCCTGAGATTCATCCTTGTCTTTCTCTGTCTGCCCCTGCTGCTTACAGTCTCCATACCTCTTTTCTGTTTGTCTCTCCCTCAGCACTTTCTCCATACATCCAGTCTTTCTCACTCTTCCTTTCCTCACATCTCTTTTTCTTCTATTTCTTATCCTTATCTTGTGCTGTCGTTTTCTCTGGCCCAAGCTCTTCCACTCTTCTTCTCATCCTGAGAGGTCTTGTGCTATCCTTTTCTCTTCAACACCTCCTCCATATATTGAGCATTTATTACTTATTTTCTCCCTCACCCTGGCCGTTCACTCTTCTCATCATTTTTTGTGCATTTTGTTTTTGCTTTTTTCATGCATATCTTTCTGTTCTTTCAAAATTACCCTCTCCTCCATTCCTGTTCTAACACACAGCACAATGGGAAAGTCCAAAGAGCTCAGTCCAGATTTGAGAAAGAGGGTGGTAGATTTACACAAGTTAGGAATGTCTCTTAGAGCGATTTCTAAACAACTTCAGATTCAAAGATCAGTTCAATTGTATAAGTTCAAGTACAAGTTATTGGGAGGGGCAGCCCCTTTGCCATAGTCTGGAAGAAGACCCTAACTGCCCTCCAACTAAGAGGAAACTGGTTCTGATGGTCAGTAAGCTGCTGGAACACCGATGTCACAGTCTCCAGTCAAGCCAGTTTTACATCACTATGGACTGAAAGGGTGCTATCCAAGAAGAAACCCCTGCTCCAAAATCCACACCTTCAAACTCGATTACAGTTTGGGTCTGTCTGATAGTTTTGAACTGAGCTATGTTAGGACGAGTAAAAGTGAGGTCTTCAACTTCAAGAACACTGTAGCAGCTGTTAAGCATTCTGGTGGTAGCATTGGAGTTACCTTAGAATTATCCATTAGAAACTCAAATCATCAGCTAGATGGTTGAAACTTGCAGAAAATTTTGTGTTCCTACAGGAAAATGACCCCAAACACACATCATAGTTGGTTGTGGAATGGATATAGCAGGCTAACTTTAAGCCTTTGGAAGTGTTATGAGAGGGACTCCCCTCACGGCACCTCAACTCTGAAAAGTTGTAGACCACGATTAAAAGTCAGGTCTGTGCCAGAAAACATTACCAATTCTGGCAGAATAGGGTTAAAAAAATCCAACCAGAATTCTGCGTGAAGCTTGGTGATGGCAACCAAAAGCGTGTACTAAAGATGTATCTTGCTAGGAAATATTCAAATTTATATTTGGCTTGTTGTGTGACATTGTGCTAAGTTGTACAATCATACTGCACCTGAAAAAGTTTAAAAATAAAATGTTATCTCGATATTGCAGAGATTCATGTTGATGATGAGTGTGTGTGTGTAAACTCCTGACTGCAGTTTTACTTGTCGATTTCTCTCTTTCTCTGCTTTTGCTCCCATTGTTTCCTTTTACTTATTTGCAGGACTTATTATATTAACTGGCAGCTGACTGGCCCTGTGTCACACCTCCCACTCCCTTTATTTGTCCCCTCTTTTTTCATTACTTGTCGATTCCCCTTCCTGTTTGATTTAATTCTGATCTTCTTCCTATTTGTTTCCCCAGGCAACACATGCAAATAGCATGACATCGAAACATCACCAAACCTAGTGCCGTATCTGCTTCCTGATTACATGACTGAATCAGCTGCTGTACCAGAACTCGTTCAGTTCATAGATCTGCACCAAATCAGCTTTAGAACCTTACTATTATTATTATTATTATTATTATTACATTAAGAATATTATTACATTCTGTTCCTGGTGCAGATCCGTGTTTTAGATTTAACATTTGGCCCAACTGTGGCACAGATCTGGTTCCGGTAATTGTATAAGAAAATCATGTGCATTGAAAGGTGGGATGTGTTCATTTGCTTCACCTGCATCAGACTGGCTCTATTTGGTTCTAAATGCGCTAATCACTCTCAGTATAATAACCACAAACACGCAAAGCTGAGTGGAAAAATCCAGTCTATTTCTCACGACAGCCGAGGACTAATTGACTGGGTTTAATCTTATAGTAATTAACATACTCCTGGTTTAATAAAACTTAACTGTTGAAAGTGTGTGAAATGGCTAACAGAGCCATTGTCGTCTCCATGTCTGAGGTGATACTTTATATTTCTCTTCTTTTTTTAGTAAACTATTATTTCTCTATACTGTCCCCTCCATTTATTTCTTTTACCATCTCTCTCTCTCTTGCTCTCTTTTTCAGTTCTTGTCTTGTTCCCTGTGATGTTTTTACTAGTTAGAGGTGAATGAGAGCATGACACAGAGAGAGCGATAGCAGGGTGAAAGTTGTGAAGCAAGGGAGTAAGCATTAGACTAGTGTGTGGAGGTAAGCGGTGTGGTGCTGGGTGGCAGGGTGAGCGTGTGGGGCCTCCCTGGCTGGCGCCTGTAATTTTACCTTCCCATTCATCAGACCCAGATATTAATAATAACAGCACATCTGGATTCACTTACTGTCTCTGCTTAACCCTTTACACAACCGCTGCTAACCTCATCTCTCTTTCTCTCTCTCTCTCTCTTTATTTCTCTGCTTAACCCTTTACACAACCACTGCTAACCTCATCTGTCAATGTGTGTCTCACTTTCCTGTATCTCCCTTTATCTCTCTCGTCTCCATCTATCTCTCTCGTCCCCATCTATCTCTCTGTCTCATTCATTCTCCTTCTCTGTCTGTCTGTCTCTTTAACTAACATCATCTTTATCATCTCATCATGATGGGGATGGATTGCCTGAACACATCACATATTTGTTTTTTTTTCACAACGTGTAACATTAAGACATCCTTATGAGCTCCACACATAAGGTTTGCATGCACACATGCACGCACACACACACACACACACACACACACACACACACACACACACACACACACACACACACATTCTCAACCAAACTAATTTAAACCTTATTGTGTTTCTAAAGTGGAATTGCTAGTGGTGTAGTGGTGTAGTCGAGTCAAAATAGCACAGCTAGACAGATGTTGGCTTCAGGTGTTGGATGAACATTGGACAAGTGTAGGGTGAGAAGAGACAGAACGTTAGCAGTGTGAACACCCAATGAACTCTGGCCACATGTTAATGAGCTGAAGATGAATTAAACATGTAAGCTGAACACAAGCAGAATGTTAACTAAGTGTGGGATAAACTTTGGTTTAATGTAGGCTAAACATGGTTAGAATGCTGCAATCTTAACTTAACTAAGAAAAATGTTCATCTGACTACTTAAATGTTGGAGATATTTTGGCTGAATGTTGGCTTAAAGTGAGCTAGATACTGAATACTGTTAGAACAGAATGTTTGCCAAACGTACACTCACACTGACCACATGTGGGCTGAAAATGATCTAAACCTGGGTGAAATGTAGCTTAAAACTGGCTAAATGTGGAGTAAATTTTGGTTAAACACAAGCAGAAAGTTGGCATGACGTAGAGCAAATGTTGGCTAAATACAGGACTGAAATTTTGGCAAATGTAGGCTAAATCTTGGCTAAATACTAGCTAAATGTGGCGTGATGGTTGGTTAGATTTTTTCTAAACATGAGCAGAATGTTGGCCAAACATAGATTTAACACTGAAATTGGAAGCATAGGACTACAGTGATCTTTGACAGGTTAAGAATACTGACCAAATATATATTGAACATTAGTGGTTAACACTGTCACCTCACACCTACAGGGGTGGAGGTTCAAATCTCACCTCAAGGCTGTGACTGTGGAACATGCATGTTCGCCTCCAGGTACACCCTAGCCAGGATGTACCCTTTTCCACCAAGGCAGTTGCGGAGTTTGTTTGGGGGCCAGTGCCTAATTTGAACCAGTTTTGTGTTTTCAGACAGCCAAAGCACAAGCCCTCCGACAGAAAAAAAAATGAGGCAAAGGGGTGTCACGAGTTATCTGGGATAGGCTCAGAGACCCCCATTACCCTAGACAGAACAAGCAGTACAGACAATGGATGGATATTAAACATTCACCAGTGTGACTGTTGTGTGCTTACCTGCCAGTATTGACCAGTGTTTTGGTTTAAAATGAGCTGAATGATGGATGAATACAGACACACTCTCACTCATTCTCCATAGCGCTTATCCTATACAGGGTTGAAGCCTATTCCAGTGGACTTGGGGGACTAGGTGGGGTACACCTTAAATTGTGTGCCAGTCTATCACAGGGCACAAGCACACACACTCAGGCACATATTATGGACAATTTGGAAGCACCAATTAGCTTGTCTTTGGAATGTAAGAGGAAACTGGAGTACACTGAGGAAAACCACCAAGCAAGGGAAGAACATGCAAATTCCACACACACAGACCCAAAGGCTGGACTCGAACCTTCAACCGAGCTGTGAGGCCACAGTGCTAACTACTATGCCACTGTGCCACCTAAATGCAGACTAAATACTGGTTAACCATATGGTACATATTAGTCAAATGTGGGCTAGATTTTAAATGAACACTGAGGTCAGCCAAGCACAGGCTGAACTAAATGTCATGCTGGACTGGTCCTGTGCCAGAACAGCAAAGTTTCATCATTGGCCAGTTGTATGCACACTGGCCAAGTGTTGGCTGAACAGTAGTGAGGTTTCTATCCACCTATTTACATGGGAATTTTGAATATCCATAAAAAGAGAACCTAAATGGAAACTTTAAAAATATAAGAAAAACAAAAAAATATTGAGAAAAAAAGTTGGCAAGCTGGTGTTTGAAATATTAGAAAATATTGGGGAGAAAAAAATCCTGAAGGAAGCAAATTGTTTGGGGTCATCAATGAGGTAACATGACGTGTGAGTGTGTAAGCATCTTTTTTGTGTTACATCATCTTGGTTCTAATTCTGCAGAACAGTGGCTGATGGATGCGTGCTTCAAAAAAAAAAATGTTTAAAATGTGTGAAGCATTTGGATGAAAATGTATGGAGTGTGTGAGCAGGTGAGTCCTGCACTTTACCAAGCAGACAGTCATTACACACAGGTCTGAGAAGAGAGAAAAACACACACACATACACACACATACTGTGCATCACTCATCTGCTCCAGAGTCAACACCATAATGATGTCATCATTAGGCATCCAGCCAGACTCACGCAAACTATAGCGAACCTGCAAGCTGTATAAAGAGCCTTATTTAGGTCGGGGAGAGCGCAGGTTCTTTTTCCACTCAACGGACAGAGCGCTACCTCCCACTGTGAAATATATAAATATATCAGAAAAAAACAGGCCTGCCTTCTGAAAACACTTTTGACAAACAACTCGTTATGGTGCTAATTATTTTCTAAGAAAAATAAGCATACAGAAATTGCAGCGTATGTTTGTGCAAGCTGGTGCTACTGGGGAATTTCTCAGAGAAAATAAATATAGCTAATTAAATGAAGGAACAGTGATTTAAATCATATTAATCATGTGGATAGAGGTACTTCTCTACCCTGGGTTGTGGTTGCAACCCTGATGGATGTCCTGAAGTCCAATATGAATGGATTTGACTAGTCTGAGCCTAGATGATGATAGACTGCACAATCAGCATGACCATAATCCATTTTATTACCCAATTAATATTAATTAGTTAGAAGCTTGACCAGTCTTCTTGCATATCAAGATCTCAAACTAGACTAAACAGGCCATACCTACAAATGATAATTAAAGTGGTCAACACGTGCCCGCAGGAGACAATATAAAGGCAGGTGTAATAGCAGGGTTAGAACACAGGTTCTGGAGATTCCGTTGTCCTGCATGTTTCGATGTTTTCCTTGCTGTAACACAGCTGACTCAACCATTTAGCTAAAAAACAGCCCTTTTCACATTGCTGTGTTTGGGGGTTCTCCACAACCACAGTTTATAATCTGTGGTGCAGAATACAGAAAAAGCTGAGCAGACTTGAAGAAGATATAAAGTAAGGGACTATGGTGAGGTCCGAGATAAAAGCACAAGCAACATCTGGAGCTTGATCAAGATCCTATACTGGGCAGAGACTGAAACAAGGGTAAGGTCAGTGACAGTGACAGGCTCATGGCTAGAACTGGCATGGGGTCTGGATTGGCAGCGTATACTGCAATGAAAGCAGAGCCAGGGTCAGGACCCGTGACAGAGATGAGGTCATGGACTGAGAAGAGATGGGGTCAGAGACTGAGACAAGGACTGGCACCAGATCAGGGCCTGAGACAAGGCTTGGGACTGACACATGAGAAGGATCAGTGGTTGAGTCTGACACAAGGGAAGGGTCAGGGACTAAGTTTAAGACAGTGTCACGGGGGTGACATGATATGATATTAGGAGCACAGAAGCTAAGACAAAGCTAAGAGCAGATGTATCAACAGAGATTGTGTTAGTAGGAGCAGTACCAGGAACAAAGCTGAGGCTATAGATAAAGCTGTCACTGAAGTGGGGGCTGGTGGGTTTGTTGCTCCAAATCAGAAGCTGAGCCATGAGACGCTGAGTCATGAAAAGATAAAACGAGGACTGTAAGACAGAAGATAATAATAATTTAATATAACACATGTTCTCATTACAGATATAAGACACTATAATATTTTCTAGTATTTGTACTTTTTTAAAAGAGTCATGGTTCTTTACGGTAAACAAAGTAGTTTTGTACAGACCATCCTATAAAACAGTAGCGGGAAACAAGGCAATCTTCCCATGGGTGAAGAAATAAGGAAAATTATGGGTGTTTTTGCTTTTTTAGGGATATACAGTAAGAATATAAGAACAAACTTATTCTAACCCTTGTTAATCACAGGTCATGTCCTTTAGGAGTTGGTCTGAGGAGCCAGACTCAATTGCTGATGCCAGTGAGCCTGAGGAGGAGAATGGTTTACCAAGAGATTGAAGTCTTATTACCACCCTTTATCTTACATCGGTGTTCAGGGAAAGCATAAAAAAAAGAAAAAAGTCAGAATTACATTATATTCAATCAGCATTGTCCAACAAGAGAACTTGACAGTAGATTTAACAACATTTAAAAACCTTAGGCATCATTTTTTAAAGAACCTAGCAGCAAACCTAGCGGCTTTTTGAGCAGAGGTTAGCAACTGTCCTCTACTTCATAGGGCTCTCTAACTTATATAATAGCTGCTAGTTATACATGTTCACCAGTAGTTTAAATCCATCAACCAGTCAGTGAGCACCATTTGCCTTGGTAAGCAACTTAGTTGTTAAGATGTTGGATTTCTGATTGGAAGGTCATGGGTTCAAACTCTAGCACCACCGAACTGCCCACTACTGGACCCTTGAACACAGCCCTTAGCTACTCAGATAAAGAGTATAATGAGACAAATGAAAGGTTCTCTGCATAAAGGTGCCTGCCAAATTTCACACACGTAAAGAATGTAACTGTTTAATAACTGGCTGCGATTATTTAGCCCCATCCCTTAACTTCTTTATCCTACCTATAACTTGTCAAAATTTACATTAAGATAAGTGAGTTATTCCAGCTGTAACCATTTCCTTGCTATTTAAGCCGCCAATAACATGCCAGCAACTCACTGCATTTAGGCATGTAGGCATGGTCAGGACAATCTGCTGAAGCACAAACTGAGCATCAGAATGCAGAATAATGGTGATTTAAGTGACTTTGAGTGTGGCATGGGTGTTGCTGCCAGACGGGCTGGTATTTGTCAAAAGTATTTCCCAAACTGCTGATCTACAGGAATTTTCACACACAACCATTGCTAGGGTTTACAGAGAATGGTGTGAAAAAGAGAAAATTTTCAGTGAGTGCAGGTCCCCGGGGAGAAAATGGCTTGTTGATGCCAGAGGAGAATGGCCAGACTGGCTTGAGCTGATAGAAAGGCAACAGTAACTCAAATACGAATGAGATATGCCGAAGAGATTCTCTGAACAAACATGTCAAACCTTGAAGCAGATGAGCTACAGGAGCAAAAGACCATATTGGGTGCTGCTTAGGAAACTAAGGCTAGAATTCCCATGGGCTCGCCAACATTCTACAATAGAAGTGGAAAAATGTTGCCTGTTCTGATGAGTCTCTTTCTTTCTCTTTCAGAATTTCTGCTGAGACATTCAGATGGGCAGAATTTGGCATAGACAACATGAAAACATGGATCCATCCAATCATCCTGCCTTGTATCAATGGTTCAGGCTGCTGGTTGTGATGAAATGGTGTGGAGGATATTTTCTTGGGGGCACACTTTGGGCCCTTTCAAATTAGTATTGTTGCTGACTATGGCCATCCCTTTATGACCACAGGATAATGCCCCATGTCACAAAGCTTAAATCATCGGATACTGGTTTTAGGAACATGACAGTGAGGTCACCAGATCTCAATCCAATAGAGCACCTTTGGGATGTGGTGGAACAGTCGATAAATCTGCAGCGTAGAGCGAAATATGGAGCAAAATCTCTAAGGAATGTTTCCAGTGCCTGTGGAATCTATGACATCAAGAATTAAGGCAGTTCTGAAGACAAAAGGGGGTCACACCCAGTCCTAGAAAGGTGTATCTAATGGAGTGGCCAGTGAGTGTGGTATAAGTGATAATGTTGGTTGTTTACTAGAATGCTTCTACCTATCAGGATGCACCGTGACCTATTTATAGCAATTGCTGGTATGTTTTCCAGGGTGTGTGTGTGTGTGTGTGTGTGTGTGTGTGTGTGTGTGTGTGTGTGTGCATGCATGCGCAAGCATGAGGGATGAACGCCACCAGCCGCACAACGACTCCACTATAGAGTCCAGCACAGAGATGGAACTCATGTGAGGAGAGGCCATGCGTGATTTATGAAGTGTTGAACGCTGGTTACGTAGTGGAGAGAGAGGTAAAAGGTACACAGCATGCAGTGTTACAGGTGGAGACAGACAGACACACAGACACACAAACAACATGCTCACAAACAGAGCTTTATACACATGCTTCCTCTAGCCTCTGTGTCAGCTCATATGAGCTGAGTCCGCTTCATTCTGGCATAGATTAGGCAGGGGCCTGTGATGGGTGTGTGTGTGTGTGAGAGTCTAAGCTTGGGATCTCACCGTATCGACTTTCTTCTATCTTCTGCTGTCTGCCACATTCTTAACGGGAATAGCAAGGTTAAGGGTTCTAGCCTTCTGATGAGGTTCTTCCTTGTCTAAAAGGGAAACCTGTGCAGTTTGATGGAACCCTTGGTATGTTCTCCACCATTGGTGTGGTTCTTTAGGCAGGTCAGAAAGCGTCCGTGATCTGTGTTCTCGTTGCCAGGTAAACCCTCGCTAAACTAATCACTAAGCCAAAGGACCGGACCAGTATAAAATATGACCACAAGTGATGGGTAAATTGAGTCACCTCTTGTAACGAGAGTTCAGGACACTTCCCCATCATGCCAGCAAAGGTCACAGTCGCTAGAATGTCAGTGTGATGGAACAACTATTTCCTGTTCCTGCCAGGTATTTAAGTGTTTTCATTTTCATTTTCATTGTGACGGCCTGCCATGCTTCAAACTCTGAGCCTGTTGGTATGCAGTCCCATGTAAAACTCTTGGAACAGCAAGGCTATTCTGTTATTTTTGCTAGAAAATTTAAACATTTGGGTTTGAGGTCAAAAGGAGTACTTGCAGGAGGCTACAGGAGTACTGTGATTAGCAAAGAGTGCTACGTAGTAGAGCTGCACGGTGAAGCCAGATGAAAACAGAGATCTCCTGCGCATTGTCCAGCTCCGTACCCGTGGTCTGTGGTCTCGCAAATGCTAGTGAATATTCTTTAATTATCAGCCTCTGCTGTTGGTACTAGAGAGTGTTAGCAAGCAGCCATGCTGGGAATGGGACCTACTCAAACACACATTATAGCCTCTGTTACTGGGGTATGGAGCTAAAGAACGAGCAGGAGATCTCTCTTCAGTGTTCATCTGGCTCCACCGTGCAGCTCCACCACAGGGAAAAACACTCAAAACAATTGCCTGTAATGAAAATGCCTCTTAAATGCCAGGGATGCTTTGATTTACTAGAAACCCAGAACAAATCTTTCCACCGTTTAGCTTTCCTCGTATACACGTTCTCAGGGTCTGACTGGTGAGGGACGCAGACGAGGGCACGATGGGGGTCTTTAGATCCACGTCAGACGTCGTTGCGATTACCAGCCCTGTTTTTTGGCACTGGGACAACTGCTTTGAACAATTGGTTAGCCACATCTGTTCAGACATCTGAACAGTGTGTATGTGTGTGTGATTGGTTAGGGGGGTATGGGGGTTGGGGCAGGCAGTGTATAAAAGCAGTATCCCATGAGCAAGACTGACGGCTAATCT
>JAOTRS010000012.1:18613546-18623949 GCA_028565755.1 Dinotopterus cunningtoni | reverse complement strand
CAGGACCACACCCCTAAATGCATTGAAGCAACTGCTATGTGATTGGTTGATTAGATAATTGCATTAATGAGAAATTGTACAGGTGTTCCTAATAATCCTTTAGGTAAATGTATATGCACCTCAACTTTGATTTAAGACAAACTTAAAAAAAATATTGTAAAATCCTTTAAGTTATTAACAGACAACAAAAAGACAAAAAAAACTAAACTTTTCACATTAACACGAAAGCCGAAATGCAAATCCTCTGTAAAGCATAAAAAGTTAAGACCGTTCGTTCTGACTGTTACAATGCACAGACACTGGAGACTCCATCCATAAACATCAAATAAACATCACTCTATCATCGATTAATCACATTTTAATCCAGCTGTGTGAAGCATCTTAAGCACACGCCCTTGTGAATGACCTGAAACTATAATGTATTAGAAAAAACATGATTTTAACCTGCTGTTATAGATGATTAATGAGCACAAATAAGAATGGAGAAAGCTACAGATACTAACCTGGCACAGGCTGTTTATTGGAATGCTATTAGTGACATAGCACAAGGTCTCTAGAAAAAAAAAAGTGCATAATGTGTACTGGTTACACTTTAAAAGCACTTTGTGGAAAATATAATGGCATCTCTTGGACTGAAGGAGGGGAAATGCCATTAATAAGCAACTTCTTTCTCTGTGTAAGACAGGCAGTGAGCTGCTGGTAAAGAAAAAACAGAAGCATGTGTAAGAGCGAACTAAGCTCATGCGTTATCTTAGAGAGCAGAAATGAAGGGGAGCCCTCTCCTTCACCTAGAAAAGCACTGATAGTATGATGATTTTCAGGAACCAAACGGTTTACTACTGCCGTTACAGTATCAAGGCTAGGTTTATGGTGTTACAGTTAAAACTGTAGCTTAACCCTTGATTGGCTGTAACGGTGGAGCCACTATTCACATGTCATACTGACTTTAACTAGACAAGACATAAAAAAAAAAAAAAAAAAGAATTGTATTCAAACTAGCCAACCATGAATCCATCTTTCATTTCGGATAACTATGTTAAAAGTTTGTCCACCCTGATTATTACATACATACTATATGTGTATGTTAGACATCCCAGTTCAGAAATGGTACCTCTTTACCTTTAAAATGTGCTCCACTCTTCTGTGAAGACTTTCCACTAGATGTTGGAGTGTGACTGTTGGGATATGTGTTTATTCAGCTAAAAGAGCATGAGCTCAGGTACTGAGGTTGAAATATTAATGAGGATCTAGTTGTTCCCAAAGGTGATCAGTAGGGTTGAGTTCAGTCAGGGCTCTGTGCATACCACCATTTTCATTTTTTAAAACCAGCTCAAAAGGAACAGAACATCAGCCATAACATTACAATGCAAAAATGCACAGGACCCAGCAGACAAAGAGCCCAAGACCGCCGACTCACCCTCCAATATCCCCAGATCCCAATGTGATCATGGAATCCACTGGACAACCCGGTCTGATCCACCAAGATCCCCCCTCATAACCCACAGCACCCGAAGGATCCGCTGGCAACGTCTGGGTGTCAGACACTACAGCCTCCAGAGGGCCAGCAGAGCCACTGACCAGGGGGGCATAGCTGCCCAGGTGGCCCAAGGGTAACCTACACTATACTGTGCCTAGTATTTTGGGTTTCAATGTCTGACCAGTGTGTATATCTGAACAGTAACTTTGTCCTTTTTCATCATAACCAAGTTTTATATTGAAAAACAAAAATATGGTTATGTACATATTATTAAAAAAGTTTTTAAATGGGTCATATTGTCTCAGGTCAATTGCATGGTGCAAACTTTGTCAACGTTATGCAGCTAAACAACTACACTGTGTTACTACTGAGATAGATTTTGTCATATTAGTAATGCAATGTAGTTCTACCGTCTTTATGTTTAGTACTGTTAAATTAAAAGCATATAGGAATATTCAAAGTAAAATGTTTCAGTCACAGGCTGGATTTACTGGCTGGTAAAGACAATAACGGACTATGACTATGAGAGCATGCAGTCAGATACCGCAGACTAAACACCATTAGGTGCTTTATGATGCATTTCCTGCTTTCATTTGTTCATTCATCTTGTGAAGACACCTTATTGTGGTCAGAGATACAGTGATTTAAATCATAAACTTGTTTCTGTTTCAAACAAACTGGTGAAACTGATGAATGGTGTGTGTGTAAGGGGAATACTTTTATGTAGTGTAACAGATGCATATGACATTTACATTTAAACTCAAGCCCAAGTTTAATTCAAAATGTTTGATTTAAAATGAGCCGCCAACATTTTTTACAAAACAAACTTTTCCATATCTGCTAAAAATATAAAGAGAGTAAGAAATAATAAATAAAGATCGAAATATTGTGTTCTATCAGAGAGAAGGCCACGTGCTCTACCTGCTGATTATAATAAGGCAAAAAGTTCACATCTCTAAAATTCTCCATTCAAAAAGACCAGAAAATTCAGACAAAAAAAACAAAACATTAGATACATTTTCTTCCTTTTGTAAACACTGTTTGAGAACTGTAAGCAATGTTTTCTTCCATTTTTAAAAACCAAAGCACCCCATTTACTGAGTCTAGCATGTGGAAACCTTTTGCCTGAGTAACATGTATTCCAGCACAAGCATTGGTCTCACTTCAGTGGTTCTAAAACATCTTGAAGCCAGGAGCCTTTTTAACTGTAAACTTTTTGAACCTCTTCAATACAGATAAAATTTCTGAACATAACCAAACTATTAAAACATTAGTCTTATTATTCAAATATCTACAACAATATTCTGGATTATTATTGGGGTGTTTTGACTTAAAGCAGGCAAAAAAAAAAAGTTTGGAATGAAGCAGGTTACGCTTTTAAATTAGGGTGACTAATGAATTCATTCCCTATTATAATAATAATAAAACTCAAAATGTAAAATTGAAGAAATGCAAATGAGTTTGAACCTTTTCTTAACTTCTGAGCACAAAAAAGTTTAGTCCTTGAGTAAACGCCAAATAGTCACAGGTTTAGATATCATCTTCCAGGCTTTAAGAATTTTCCTGTCTTATTATAAGACACCGTGGTTGTTTATTGAAAAAGCACCAGTTGACTAAGCACCCGAATCAGAGTTTAAGCACCAAAATGGTTTCTACCCCTCTCTGTCCTTCAAATCCTCGCCTTGTCTCAGGTATCCTCCTCTTCTTCCACAAGAAGAAGCTTCCAGAACGGACTTGGTGGTTGTAGAAAAATAAACGGTGATCTACGACTCTTTGCTAAGATATCCAATATCAATAAAGACGTAAAGAAGCTGTCCTCAAACTTTCAGTAATTCCGGATGCTGAAAAACCCCACACTAGTGGGAGACTCTTTTACAGTTACAGTGACAAGGTTAGCAGTAACATCGGTGACGAAAACATGTTCGATGAGGCTCCGTGTTGGCCTCCAGTCCTTGCATTCTGACTGTACTTCTAACGCCAGCTCCTGCCTTTCCCCAGTGAACGTTGACTCCTGCTCTGACTCCGAGCTGCTTCCCTCCTCACCCGTGCTCATCTCACTGAGCGGTTTGGTCATTTTGCTCCCATCTTTTGAGCCAGTAAATGTCGGGACCTTCCGCTGCCTTCCTGGAGGACTGGCTTTTGCCAGTCTCTCCAATGGACCCTCCATTATCACTTTTTCCACCCCCACCGGTGTGTTGATATCTCGGGATCCTGGTCGACCCAAAATCCCTACTTCGGCTGGAGCACTTTTTTCCTGCACTGGCCCTTTTTTCACTGTGCTCCCAGAACCCCGAAGGTTGGAGACATCTTTTGAAGTAGCACTGCCACTGAGTTGTGTTTTATTGACCCCAGAAAAGCTGGAGACCTGTGTACTGGGGCTTTTCACTGAGGTAAGAGGTGATGCACAAGGTTTTGTGTTTGGTGGACGTTGTAGAGATGGAGTTTCCTGCTTTTTTGCCCAATTAAGTGCTCCCCCTGTTGATTGTCCATTGGTACTGTCGGTAAGTTTTGTATTGTGCAAACTCAGAGAAGCCACTCCTGGAGACTTAGAGGATGAGTTTTTTAAATCCAGGGTTCCCCCATTACCCATGTCTGTGACAGAAAGTTTAAAATCTGTCCGTTTCCCTTGGGTCTGGGTGGATCCCATGGTGTTCTTTGGAGATTCACTGGCAGTAAAACATCCTCGGTTCTGCATGGCTACTGTCTCCCTGTTGGCAGCTCGATTCAGGCTTGTGTAGGTAAAACTGGCGGGCAGCACTGGTTTCTTAATGTTGCTACGCAGGTCTGAGAGAGAGTCTTTAAGTGGCGGCTTCATGATTATACGTGAATTTTTGGCCTGGTTCTGCTTCAAGGCCCTCAGCTCTGGAGCAAGAGGCTTCCTGCCCCGCTTCTTTTTCTTTGGAGGATCCGGTTTGGCCAACACAATCTGAGCCTTTTTCTGTGGGACAGGGTGCAGTTCCCGCACTCGAGGGCTTAATTTTGCCTTTCTTTCACAGTCATCCTGGTCATCATCGTCCTCTTCAGATGAAGAGGATGACGATGACGAAGAGGACGATGAATCAGAGGAAGATGAAGATGACGATGAGCTGCTTGATTTTGAGACTGTCTGTAACGGCTCCTGCTGAAGAGACAAAGGGTGAAAAGGAATCACTTACTGCTGTCTAAAAATTTATTAGTGTTGTTAGTTCTGAAGGCCATAAATAAATGCTGAGCTACAGTGTTGCATTTGTGTCCAATACATGGTCCTTACCATGATTTTCCGAGGTCTACCGCGTGGCCGTTTCCCTCGCTTCCGAATCAGCAGCTCTCTTTCTTGCTCCCTGAATAGAACAAAAGCAAAAGTCAGAAATCCTAGCACAAAATTCTCATTAACATGGAAGGAAAAAACACACTTCTAATGAAAAACTTCTTTGTACTTAACATGGATCAGCCGTTCCCCTGGATAAAAGCGTTTACTTTAACTGTGTTATCAAAGGATTAGCATTTATTTTAAAGTCTCTGCTTCAGGTTTTTCAGTCCTGCTCCTCCATTGTTCAGCAACAAAATTAAAGCCTTCGCTCTCAAACCATCAAATCATATAAGCCCTAGCACTAACAATTCCCAAGATATCCAGCTAAAAAGCAACATAGTCCGTACATCTACATGCACAGTAAAGTGGAGCTATGGTCATAGCTCAACTAGGACATTCAATTGGACATCTGTCCTTATCCCATTATATGCCCCCTTCAGCATGTTAGCATTGTATTTCAATTTGACCCATTATGGCACCCACCAAAACAACTGACAAACAAGTTAGTTAGCGGCAAATGAGTAGCGCGTTGAGCGGTAAAAACATTGATAACTTCACAGAGCTCTACATTTCATACGTGCTGCCCACTTTACTTTTTTGTACAAACAAGACAAGTCATTTCTTGGTTATAGTGGTTATGGTGATATCTGAAGCCAGACAACACCATAGTATTGTAAGTTGCTTCTTCTGCTCTTAGACGTTTGGTCAACTTTTGGGTCAAAGCCTGTCATGGCAACTGTGGAGCATGTGCAGAGCCCCCAGGCCGATTATATGTGCAGAAGTAGCTTGTCTCTCAATCGCATTATCTGGGTGTGCTAGTCTGACTTGAAGTTTGAAAGAACATTAAAAAAAAAAAAAAAAAAAAAAAAAACTCCTGTTTTAGTCGAACTAACACAATGTGATGTAAACATACTGACTGACTTTCCTATTCAAGTCAATGCAAGAGATCAAGTTACATTGACAATGTGTGAGTCAGCTGCACAGGGAAAGCACCACAGCAGTGACAACTGAGCTAACACATGCCCCCTCCACTTATACACTCACACACCCAGGATAAGTGAATGGTCAGACCTCAGCAACCCTATGGCTTAGATAGGAGCTGATATACACTGCCCAGCCAAACACCACCTGGATTGACAAAGCAAATAGTGATTAATCTGATTTAGCTGCAACAAGTTATTTAAGCTTTGCATTTCTTAATCAACCATGTTAGAAGACATATTTTGTGGTCATGGCAAATGTTACTCTGTTTCAGAAGGGTTAAATTATTGTCCTGCATCAAGAAAAGAAAACTAAAGAGATTGCTGAAACTACTAAAATCTTGATAAGAACTGCAAAAACACATTAATAAAACCTGGAAGGATAGCGGTGACCCAACATCTTTGGGCAAGAAATGTAGTCAGAAAAAAAGAAAATTTGATTGAGCATGATGAAGCATAAAAACAACAGTAGAACTGACAGCTATGTTCAATAGTAAAAGTGAGAGCATTTCCACACACAATGCGAAGAAAACTCAAGGGACTGGGACTAACAGTGGTGTAGCCTTAAGAAAAACCGTTAGCATTGGTGCTAATTGCAAAAAAAGCTTCCGTTTGCTAGGGAGCATAAAGAATAGACTGTGAAGCATTGGGGAAAAGGTCATGTGGTCCAGATTTAACCTGTTCAAGAGTAATAATAGATAAGCACTAGAAAAGGGGCAGATGAAGCGATGTACCCATCATACCTAGTGCCTACAATACAAGCCTCTGGAGGCAGTAACCCGAGGTTACTTCAGTTGGTCAGGTCTAGGCTCAGCAGCGTTATGTGCCCAAAACACGAGGTCAACTGACGACCTAAATGTACTGAATGACCAGGATTTTCCCCATCAATGGATTTTTTTCTTCTCTGATGGGACAGCCACATTCCAAGATGACAATGCCAGGAACTTACTAGTCTGGAGCTTTTTTTTTCCCTATACACAATTGATAAAGGTTTGTTTAATCTTTTTCATCGCCATATTTCTGCCCAGTGAAATATGACAGTTTTAGGAGGGTCGTTTTTACCCTATATTCTGTAACAAACAGCTAGGTGTGAAAACACCCTTAGATTTCTTTTTTCACCCGAAAAAATAGCAGAAGACAAAAACTGAACTGAGAATCTCATTTTCAAACCATTTCTGCTGTCAGATCAGTACGTGCCTAACCACCTTTTTTGCCACAAGGGTTTTGTGTCGTACAAAAATAAAAAAATCCCCATCTTCATTGTGCCACAAGTACGGGTTGTGAAACAGAGTTCCTGTTTTTTATGAGTTGAAACTATCGCCTCCACACTTCCTCACTTGCCGAAGACTTGTTGCAGAAATGCTATTTTGACAGAACAGCTTGTTTCGTTTTTTTTTTTTAGTGTTCTTGCACAAACTAGAGCTGAAATGAAAAAGCAGTTTTGATCATTGTAACATGGACGTGTTACAAATTGTTCTCATGTACGTGGTAACAATACGTTGAGATATTGAATTTGTACAATGCCTCTTATCTGTTCACAATGCAGGAGTGCCTCACACAGATCAATATTAGCATGGATCGTAGAGTAATAATCCTGAGTGACTTCATTTCCTCGAGCTGTTCAGTGCTGCTCTGAGATGCTCAGATTTCTACATTTCAGTCCGGATAAACCTGTCTGAGTTTTATTTTCTTTCACGATAAAGCAACAGTTTGAGCCTCGGGTGTGGTGGGATGTCCCTGCAAACGAGCCCCACTGGCACCGCTGCAGCTTATCTGCATGTCCAGAGAGGTGAAAGATTACAAACGGTGCTGCGCTCCCGCCCACTGGAGCGTTTCAGCCTGTATTGTTTACATTCAAAGCAGGAGGAGCATTTTCCTCCGAGAGCCCCGACCCCCCTCACCTCTTATTAAACGCAGCCAGCAGTCTCGGGTCCAGCAGGTTCTCCTGAGGCTCCCAGCTATTGTGCCTGCAAACACATACACACACAAAACACACACACAAAAACCACAAATTAGAGCTGTTAGTCAGTTCCATCTGCACATACAACCCAGTGAGACATCACCGCAAACCCCACGCCATGAGTTTTATTAAACAAAGCACAGTTTATCAGCTTCTCTAACAGCCAATGTACATGAACAACATACACACACACGTATCAGAGATACAGAGGGAAAGGAGCTGGAGATAAAGAGAGAAAGAGAAAGAGGAAAACATGCAAAGAAATCCAAGAGTACAAAGCAAGAAATAGACAGAAACAAAAGAAAGAAAGTTTCAAACTTCAGTTGTAAAAACCAAAAGATTAATTTTGATCCATTTGGTTTTCTCCAGGTTGTTAATTGTGGTAGGAAACATTTTTACATAACTCTACGTTAATGTTTAGTAGTTGATAGGTTACTTGATAATTTAATAATCTGACTTCACCTCTACAAAAAAATAATAATAATAAAATTATATAATGGTATAAACATCAGTAAAATATATGCCCCAATTATTTATCTTTTTAATGAGAAGATTTGCACAAAGAAGTGAAATTGTTTCTAGAGCACACCCACTCAGGCACACACACACACACACACACATTAAAAGCAGGTGATTACAATAATCAATAGACACAGAGCAAGTGGAAGCAGATGGAGTGTAGGGGGAAAATGGAGTGTGATTGACAGATAAAATACCCACTGACTAGGATTAAAGAGTGACAATAGTGAGAGAGAGAGAGTGAGAGAGAGAATCAAACAGGATAGATAAAAGACTGATTTGAGAAGAAAAATTATTACAAATAACAAAAAAGATAAAGAAAAACATAGGCAATAAGAGAAAGATGAAAGTAAAACAAAAAGAAATAGATAACGGCGATGTGTCTGAAATGGAGACCAGAAGTCAGACATAAAGAAAAAGAGGAAAAGAGACAGAAAGCAAGACTTTAGAAATAAAAGATTAGAGATCAGAGGTGGAAAAGAAAGAAACCATTTTTGACATTTCTTAAATATTTAACAAACAAAAAAAATGTTTTATTAAACAAAATATTTATTTGGTTTTAAGTAGTTTTTTTTTCAGAGCTACAACTCTTTACTGTTTCAACTTTTGTTACCTATTACTTATTAAATTCATGTGCTAGATTCATAATAACGTTTATAATATTTTCTCTATTATTTTTGCTTTTTTATTGTTTTTTTTTGTTGCTTAAGTGCATTATGAATATATTTTATTACATAATCAGATGGAATGGAGTTTATATCATGCATTTCTTACATCACAAAGTTAATTTTTCAATGTATTATTATTATGATTAGGGCTTCATGGTTTGATTAAAAATAAAAGTCACACTGTGATTATTTTGACACACATTGCGATTGAACCGTAACTGCGATATGTAATGATTAAATGTACCATTTAGTATTTGGTCATATTTGTCAAGTCTAACAAATAATAAGTTATAAACAATCCCATTTAAGAGAATGTTTACTGATATTTATTTCTTAACCCAAAATTATAAAAAAAAAAAAAAAAAAAAAAAAAACTTACCGTACATAAATTACCTGTAGCCTATATAACCTGTACATAAATTCTAGCTAAAGCTCTAATCAAAGGGTCGTCACAGTGGACCATCCGATCCACACACAATTGCGATTTAAACTGCGATATGCAACAATTACCATTTCATGTACAGTTTTGTATTCAATGGTATTTGTTGAGTCTAACCGCACATACCACTGGATCTCATTAAGAGGACGTTTACTGATATTTAATTATCAACCAAAATGTTATGAAATAAAATTAAACAAAAACTTACATAAATTGACAAACTCTACATAAAGTCTACTTAAAGTATGCATATATCACCTCTGATAAATTGCAGCTTTTTGAGATTAAATAACTGCACACATCTGTATTGCGATTTGGAATATTATGGGATTATTGTACAGAACTTATATACTACTACTACTACTACTACTACTAATAATAATAATAATAATAATAAGAGAGATGGAAGAGATGGATAGCAGGAAAATGAAATGATTAACAGAAAGAGTAAGAGAAACAAGAGTATGGATAAGGAACTCTGTGTGTGTGTGTGTGTGTGTGTGTGTGTGTTTGTGTAGAAGGGCAGCTGCAGTTGCTTATGAAAGACGGCACAGGGCCAAAAACGGTTGAAAACAAAAGAAAAGCAACAGAAACCCAGAAAAATATCACGCGTCGCTGTAAACAACAGGGTAAATATTTACACCCGGTGTGTGTGTATGTGTGTGTGTGTGTGTGTGTGTGTGTGTGTGTGTGTGTGTGTGTCTGTGCGCGATACGAAAACGCTCACGATATTAAACACTAACAAACACGCGGAGATGAAGAAAGACGAAAACACACACACACACACACACACACACACACACACACACAGAGTGATAAAGGTATAAAGTTGTTTGTGCTGTGTGCAGCCTGGCACTGATGCAGTGATAGAGCTCGCGCGCAGACAAAAGAGCTGCAGAGAGTTGCAACAATGTATCGGATCAACAGTTACAGACACGCGCGCGCTTCATCCTGATCATGGAGATACAGTGTAGCTTTTATTGTTTCTGCTGAGACTTACTTGGACGACCATCCTCTCCACTTCACCAGATACTCCAACTTTCCCTGTGCAACACACACACACACACACAC
>JAOTRS010000012.1:18596029-18613446 GCA_028565755.1 Dinotopterus cunningtoni | reverse complement strand
TGTGCAAACCTGGTGAAGAACTACAGGAACCGTTTGACCTCTGTAATTGTTAACAAAGGCTTCTGTACCAAATATAATTTTTTTTTGACTCAAGTCATCAAATACTTATTTGACACAGTAATTCACAAATAAATTGTTAAAAAATCATACAATGTGATTTCCGGATTTTTTCTCTCACAGTGGAAATGCACCTATGCTGAAAATTGTAGACCCATTCATGATTTCTAAGTAAGAGAACTTGCAAAATCACAGGGTGATCAAATACTTATTGACCTCTCTGTAGATAGATAGATAGATAGATAGATAGATAGATAGATGTGCAAGACCAAGACATAAACGGTATCACTCATCACTGAATATTACATTTTTTTTATTGTGTACCTGTATAGTCTGAAGCAATCTTTAACGTTGCTTTAGCGCTTAGGAGTACCTTAACAGCCTTAACACAGGATTGGTGCTGATTTTATTTTTTTATGTTATGCATATAATACAGAAAATGAGTTTGCCAAAGAAGCTACTCTTTGTTTTGTTTTTGATGATTTTTATGTAAATTTTTCAGCATTATACTGTCTTGCTTTAAACAATAGTTACTCAAAATGCTAATTATTCAGATTTCTTTGAGTATCAATGTTAAAATCAGTTTAAGCTTCTATAAGCATATAACCTGTAAAAATTTTTGCCTAAATTATGAAAGCATTTCATACAAAGTTAAGTTTTTTTTTTCCCCAAAAAAATCTGTAGTGTTTGTAACCATGTTAAAGTCATGTTGCAATACCTTAACAATTTAGCGTTTTAGAATAATACACTTTTTCAGGTTTATGTCATTTCATGTGAAATCTAAATTGGCCAAGTTTCATCTGAATTACAATTAAGATCATTGAAAGATTTGAATTCAAAAACGTTGCGGACACTACACCTTGGTAAGACACCTTTTATCACCAGTACCATGCTTTGGCTATTAGCGGAAAAAAAAAGTGTGTGTGTATGAACAATTTGGAGTAGAAGACTCATAAAAAGAGCCGTTCAATTCTGTTTCCAGTGTAATGCACTGCATAGTGTCTATGGTAGTCACATGACAATAAAAACTAAAGATTCAGACTAGAAGACTCAAAGGTAATTTCTCATTTCTGTTTCCTGTACATAACCTACTGAGGTTTTGCGATGGTTTGCGCATGCAGGCCCAGTAGAAAATTAATGAATCACTTTCTGAGACTACTCGTTCTTCTGTGTCACATTAAATACTTCTTTAAAAAGAAGGAATTGTTCATGAATGACCCATTATTATTAAAATTAGTCACTGATATTGTGCTGCACAGCAGTGGTTCTCAAACATGGTACTGGAGAACCACCTGCCCTGCACATTTATTACTCCCTGCACACCTGATTTAATTAATCAGCTAATGAATAGCCTTTTGTTAATTGAAGTGAATGTGGTAGAGCAGGGAAAAACTAGGGTTGGAAACCATGCTATACAGATTGCTACGTGCTTTCTAAAAATAGAAAGTTTGAAATGATAAAAGCCAGATGTATATTCTGATGGGGCCTATCTGGGTTAAACGTGGGGCAGATGGGTTTCACATGGACTTGGTCTCTGAGTGGGTTCACACATGGGTCATTACTGGGGACCAGTTGGGCGGCCCAAAAACAGATATGGAATAAAAGTGAGCAGCCATAAAAGTCTTTATACAGTATATGTGAACCACATTGGCCCTTAATGGGCTTCTTTGAAGATAACTATTTCCCTGCATTGCTTCAGAGGCAAATAAAATATATATAATATATATTATATATAAAATATAATATAATTTCATACTATACTTACTAATGAAAAAATGGGCACAGTGGATCAGTGGTTAGCACTGCTGGGGCTTCAAATCACACCTGTCTCCGATGCAGAGTACTTTTCTTCACGCACTCACTCACTCTCCCACTCCCTCACTCCTCTATGCCACTTATCCTTGCCCAGGAGGCCTGGAGCCTGTCGCTGGGAGACTCAGAGCATCAGCCATGGTACCCCTGGATAAGGTGCCAGTCCGTCCCAGAACACACGCGCACACACATGCACACACATTACAGGCAATTTGAAAATACCTAATCTTCATATATCTGGACTGTGTGAGGAAACCCATCTAGCACAGGGAGAACATGCAAACTCAATGAGAATGCAAACTCAATGAGAATCAAAGCCACTTCTTTTCTTCCTAAAATTCATTTTCAAATTTTTTTTTTTTTTTTAGATTTTAAGATAAATTGACATTGGTGTTGAGGTGTTATGTTGCATTACACCATGATTTTCAGGATTTCATTAACTGCAACTGCTAACATAATACTCATAATACATCTGATTAAAAAAAAAAAAAAACTGAGTCTTTGTCTATGAGCCACACATTACACTTTTTAATTGAATTTCCAAGAGACTTGAGTCTTAAGCGAGTTTGTATTATCAGTTATTGTATTATCAGTTGTATTATTAGTGACAAGAGAGAGAAAAAAGATATACTGGGGAGGGAACGACTGTGTATGCTTTATGATAATCAAGAACAGGAGCTCTGCTTTATTTCTGGACTTATCCTGACGTTTATTCAGTGCTGAAACTCTTCCATAAATGCTAAATTGGCTAAATGTTTCCATCCTGATAGTTTTGCCAATTCAAAGATTAAATGCTTTTCTTGGGTAAACAATTTAAAATAATGTACATAAATGGTTATTGTGGTTACTATAGAAATAATAATCCATTACGATAAATGTAGCTCTTTTCACAGAGCCGTGCTGTTGTAAAAAAAAAAAAATCAATCAACACCCTTTGATTCATTAATTTAACATTACTGTGGTATAGCAATGTACTAACATATGTTCTCTGTTAAAGGGAAAAGAATTTGACAGGTGTGACACGCCTCAGCCATGGTGCTTAAAATTCCAGCAGCCCAATGAAAGATGCCTTCCTGCTTCCCTGTACTTTATGGAGCCCCATCCACAAATACTGCACATGTGCATTTTATGGAACAGATACTTCTTTTTTTAACATGTAAAGTTAAAGGCACACAGCTCATGCTTTACTTTCTCCTGTAAAGGATGAAGTGATCACTCATTGTAAAGTGGTATTGAATTAGTTGTAATAAATTTATGGTTCAACTGTGGAATGTTTTAATTGAATTTGGTTTTCACCACAGCGCTGCAACCATGTTAAAATGTATAATGTTCGATTATGACTCTTTATCATATACTAATCAACCATACTGACTGTTTGGCAAATAGTGTGTCACAGAGGATAACAAAGTCCAATTTAGATCCACTAGTTTCTATTTATGTAGACATTATTTGTTTAATTAATGTTGTAAATATTTTATCACATTTGTTTATTCAGGATTTAGCTTAAATAATGCAAAGTATTAACTTACTTAGTTCTAAACTTAGAGTCTTTTTTTAATTATTATTTGAAGAAAGTATGTTTATGTGAAAGACTATCTGAATGGAAGCAAGACAAAAGGCTTAGGAGGCCACCACTTCCTGTTCCAGAGAGCCCGACTCACAGGTTTATTACCTTAACCATAAACATAATTGTTGGATAAGTTAGGAATGTGTTTTTCTTACCTTTGGTGAAAAGAAGAATTATGTTAGAATTAGAAAAAAGAATAGATTGTTTTTTTTACCTTTGGGTACAAACACCCCAAAGTTTTAGCTAGGGCAAGTCTATTTGTGCATTTTTTATTACAAATATTATAAAAATAGTAATTCAAGTCAAACAGAGACTTATGATGAAATTTCTGGTGAATGAAAGCACAAAAGCCATTGACATTTATAGAAGACTTCAAGCACAGTACGCTGATTAGAGTGGCCTAAGTGGCTTTATGCCCACTGCAGTCTTTCCCGTGAACATTCAGTGAGTGGAACGCCTGATCCTTGAAAATGAACTGATAACTTGTGGCCAACTTCCAGAAGAGACGTATCTGTCTGTGGGAACTGTATACACAATCATTCACTAACACCACCTGTACATTACAGGAACTCGACTAGGCATTATTGCCACATCCCCTGTACAGTCCTGACGTCGCTGGACTACCTTGATGGTATCCAAGCACTAGTGAAACACTGGGATAAGTTCATTAGTGTAGCCCGGGATTATATAGAGAAATGAAATGAGGTTTAATTCTAAAAGGACCGTGTTTTGTTATTCTGCACAATCAAAAGTCACACTTTGACTTGAACACCCCCCACACAATTTATTTATTTTTGAACAAATAATAAAAGAGAAAATATACGTATTATATGAATATAAACAAACATTACATTAGATGATAAATATATAGTTCCATGCTGTTTTACTTTTAACATTAATTCTATCACTGGAATTAAATCTGAGTTTCTTATTGGGTGTTCATCATGAGGGCTCCACTTCAGTAGGCAATATGGACATCCACATCTGAGCACCTCATTAAAAATGCCATATATACTGTAAGCCATGTGCACCTTTCTGAAGTGCCATTCATGCTGCTCCACAGGGGGCTGAGTAACACACTCTGAGGAAAGCATTATTCATCCTCCTCTACGTGCATAAGCTTACAGACGTCCACAATCTGCTCGTGCATCATTGACTCACAGGGGACATAGAGGAACCAGTCAGAGGCAGATTGTCTAGGATGAAATGCTTTTTCTTCATTCTATATCAAAGGGAAGAGTTATGCACAACTCTAGGACAATATTAAGTTGTCTACCACTCAGCTTTCTACATCACTCTGCAGACTATTTCACTACATCCTGTTTCTAATCTAAACCTCAGTTATCTGATGTCTTGCAATGCCCATCCGACCAGTTAAAAAATCCAAATGTCCTTTTATTTTATAAAATTTTTTTCAGAAGATTCAAAGAATTAACTGGAGCCCGAAATGTTACAAAAAAACACAAAGCATAAAACAGGAAAAATTGTTTATTTTAACACTATGGCAATACTTATGAAAATCTTGACAATAAAATGAAAATATCTTGACATAAATAAAGATTTTTCTGTTTTTTTTTTTTTCTTCTTTTTTTGCAGTATGGCTGAGGAAATAAGTTCTTTAAATTATTTTATTTATTTATTTGTTTGTTAGTTTATACTTTTTCATATAGTCTGAAATTCCCTAATTTTCTTTCCAGTGGGGCAAAATGATACAAATGTAACTGCAGGCTAAAGTGTTGTCTGTTTTTTGTCACAATCTTCAGATTTTTCACAACTCCCAGCTCTAAAAAAAAAAAAAAGCACAAAAAAATAATAATGAAAAAAAAAAGAGAAAAAGCAACAACAAACATATTAATGGACAAGTACATCATATGTTAAACCACCTTAATTCATTAATACATTAATAATAGAAATTGAATTTGTATTTTTTTCAGAGTTGTATTATTATTATTATTATTATTATTATTATTATTTATCCCATACCTCTGATTTTTTCTCTTGCGCGCAAGGACACTGTGGGTCACCATGACAACAAATACAATCACCAGAAAACCAGCGACAGCCCCAAGGCCAATGAACACTCTGGACAAGACAGAGCTGCTTTCTGCAAAATGGATGAGATTTTACATTAATTTGTGATCATAAGCTTCTGAGTTTAAATCCCAGGAAGGCCAGAAAGCCACTGTGGGACACTGGGATGCAGAGGAAACTAAAAACGAATTAAACTTAAAGACACCAATGATCACATGTTAATTCTAAATATTAATCTGCAGGGTATTCAGGGTGGATTGTTACTTTAGCCCCTTTAAAAATTCAGGAATTTCCAGTCTGTCCAGTCGCTGGCTGCAGAAGCAACTACTTGACTAATTGCTTTTGTTGTATTTGATTAGTTATTTATAAGATTTTAACATTTCAGTTGAATTTAAAAAGCAATCAACAGTTTGACAGCAAAATGAAAATCTCCAATTTTGCACCTTTGGAAAAAAAGGTTTATTCAAATGACGTTGCAAACTGATGGAGAATATTTTGTGCATGTTTAAATATTATGTTAAAATTGTTTGGGTTATGTAAGTGTGAATTTTGTGTCATTTAAAAAAAAAAGAAGCTATAACTCCACAGCGCACAAGATTGTCACAATGGATAAATCAGCCTGCAGTTGTGTTTGCGGTTATTTGAGTATGCAATTTAGTATAAATGACATGTTGGTTGAATTTAAATAAAAATATAACAAACTCAAGCTGTGATTGTTTCAATTTTTTTTTTTGAAAATCATGAGAAGTTTCACTGCTGTACATAAAGATAGCCTGCTATCATAGTACAGGTATGTGCCATATAACTAATAGCTTCCCACACATAGCGCATGCATCTCATGTCTCTTGTACACAAATCACTTGTGCATGTTGCTTTAGATAAATTTGTATGACAGAGAAAAATAATTCTCCAAAAAATTCTCTTTAGTGTATTCAGTTGTCAAACTGTTCCAATTATTGCTTATTGCTCTTATTATATTTCTTTAACATCAGTGCTTATTTCCATTTATTTCCACTAAAGTTAGGAACTATCTAAAATAATTAAGGATAATTTGAATAGTTAACTAACCATGTGGTTGCTCAGAGGAGAGCAACATGGAGCGCGTGACGTCCAGGTGTCCGTCGTTGGGTTCGGGTGTGATGCCCAGCAGGTGGCACATCAGTGAGTATATGTGCACAGTCTCAAATGGCGCAATGATAAAGTTCTTCTTGAAGTCAGGTCCTATTGCACGGAAGAATGGCTTCATGTCTAAATCATCATTGTCAAAGCCATGCTCTCCTTTGTTAAACTGCACAGGGAAGTACTGCAAGAAAAATTCCACAAGACCATCCTTTTTAAAATATTTGTCATTTAATCTACAACAAAATTTACCATGATTTGCAGTTGCACTTCTATTAAAGTTGTTGTGAGAGAAAACAAATACCTCCCGACCAAGCAGAACAACATTAAAATAAACCTAGAAAATCAATTGTATTTAAATCACTTTTAGTTGGTTGAACAGTCCAGTTACTCACCCCATTAATGACGTATCCCAAGTCAGCCCACAGGATTATAGGCAATATGCGGTCGTTTTTGGCAAAGTGCAACCTTGGTGGCATTTCCTCTTTCTTGTAGACATGGAGGTGAGGATGAGCCCCCTTCAGGGCATTGTACACTTTCTCCAGCTTTCCCTCTTTAGGAAGGAGCAAACCAGAGGGCCCGTAGTCCACCAGATGGAAGTCTAGATCTTGGAAAGAGAATCCCGGGATCTTGGAAAGTACAATCTCGTTTACCCCATTGCCACGAAACACTGTGGTCATGCCATGATCAGCAGTGATGATGATGTTGAGGCACTGGCTGAGGCCGTTGTGCTTGACAGAGTCTCTTAGGTAACCCACCGTTCGATCCACTTGTCTTACCATCTCCCTGCGCTGCTCAGAGTCTGGGCCATATTTGTGGCCCGTGCTGTCCGGTTCTCCAAAATACAAGGCCACAAAGTCCAGGTCATTTTCTCCAAACCAGATGCCAATGATTTTGTCAATGTTCTGGCGCCATGCTGTCTCATTGCTGTAGTTGTAGAAGCGAGGCTCCACTTCAGACACCTCTGCTTTCTCACCATCGTAGGATGAAGCTGTGCCAGGAAAGTGAAATGAGCCAGCTCGGAGACCCTGGGTTTTGAAAAGAGAAAAGGAAAACTGTATTTTATAGAAACTCAGCTTAAATGTCAGATGTTAAATGTTATTGCAACACTAAATGTCATTAAATGCAATGTAAACGTGGTCATCCAGGACTTGTTTATTATCTATTACATTTTCAGCTGCTGCATGATGGTGCCTTGAGTTGCATTCTGATAAATTCAGGGTCATTGGTTCATACATAGACTCAGGTTACTTCTCTTCTGTACCAGGACTGGGATACACACTGGAGGTTCCACTTGCCAAGCGACTAACTAATGTTTATTTTATTTTATTTTATTTTATTTTATTTTATTTTATTTTTTCATCTCTGGCATAGTCCAGGTGCTGTGACTTGTAAAATGTAAAAGGTAATCGTGCCAGTTATCACAAGACAGAATCTGTTGTGTGCCATGTTGCCATTCTCCGAGCAGATAAAATCTAAGATCTTCCTTATCTCTGCCATATAATAGATATCAATTCATACTTTTATGTATATGATAGTCCAGCAAAAGTCCATTGACCAATCCCAGATTCAGCTTCAGGACAAGAAAGAGGTTTCACCCCTAGCATATTTGTATGATTATAATAGTGATTAAAAAGGTTCCATGCATGTTGAAAGTGTAAAATTTTGCTAAGCAAGGCTTTTGTGTGTCTTTGTACCTGTCTCTGAGCGGTGATCCAGATTGGCAGGCTGCCATTATCCCACCACTCGTTCACAAATTGTGTTTGGTAGTATGGCTTCTTCTCCGATGTCGTGGTGTTGAACCACATGTTGTGTATCACACCATGATTCTCAATATATTTACCTGGTGAATAAATGACAATGCCAGTATTGGAATGAGCTCAGTCAGGGTCAGGGGTAGTTCAGGTTAAGGCATAATGTCCACAGTTTGGAAGGTCCCAGGTTTAAATCCCCTGACCCTGACTGAGCAAAACGCTTAACCCTCAACTGCTCAGATGTATATTGAGATAACAAATGTAAGTCATTTTGGATAAGGGTGTGTGCTAAATTTCATTTCAATGAGCTCTCTTTACACTGTGTTTTGATGGTTTAGTAAACATAATTAATAATGGAGTGGTGTGAAGAAACAGAGTTACTGTTACCAACCAGGTGATGAAGATTTTCTTTTGAAAGCACATCCCAGAGGGTTTTTTTTAATAACACATGATTATAGAAACAGTAACTTATTATTTCAAGTGTAGTATAAGATTTCCATTGAACAATCATAAGAACAATCGAAAAGAATGGAAAAAAGTAAGGAATATCTGGGTGACACCAGATATTGGGATTATAAATGATTATACAGGTGTGGAAGTGTAAAGACAAACCGTCTCGAGTGTGTTCAGTATGAACAGATTTTGAATAAGACCCATAGAATAAGTAACAGGGCCGTGTTTATGGTTACAGCAGCAGCCAGCTTTAGGGTACAAATCTAAAGTTCACCAGGTGTTGCCTGATAAAGTGGCCGCTTCGTGTAAAGCACATGGTATCAGTGTGTCTTAATGAAGGATATGTCTTGATAAGATGAAAACATTTTGATTGATAAGAGAGTTGCATGTGTATGGTGTAGATAAGAAGATTGTGTGAAGGACACAAACAGCAATAATCAAATTCTAATGAGGTTATTAAAGTACAGGTGTGTCATTACCTGTTAGAATTGTGAAGTGAGTAGGACTGGTTATGGTGAGGAAGGACGGTGTCACATAAGGAGCTTTTACTCCATCTATAGCCATTTGGTCCAGGTGAGGTGTATCCACATCCCTGTCATAATTCCATCTGAAACAACAGTAGGTTTAATCCCATGTAGTAGTAGTAGTAGTAGTATTAGTATTTTATTTTATTAGTGCTTAGTTTATTCTTACTTATTTATTCAAGATCTAAATGAACATGCACTATTTGTGTGTTGTGAATGAACTGCAAGTGGATAGCTTTATGGCAGATTCATTGCAAAAAACAAACAGTTGCAGCAGTTATTAACTTTAATGTAATTGAGAAAGAGGAATAGAGGTATAGAGCGAGATAGAGAGTTAGATAGCTAGAGATAGATGTCTGAAATTTTTCCCGAACCTAGGCCACGCAGAGCTCGGTACAAGACGATATGGTCGCTTACAGCCTCTTTTGGGCTCAGTGCCGTAATGTTGGGAGGAAAATTGGAGCATGTTCAAACATTTTGGCTGCTCCCCTACTGACATTAATGCCTCGTTAATGCCTTGGTATCAATTGATAAGTGTCATTATCGAGTCATTTTTTTTATTTTTAAGCGCATTTATGGAGCCTTTATTGTTTTTTATCCCCTCTTTACCTGTTTGGAAGAAATCGGCAGCCAAAAATCCTTGTATTACATGTAGATAGGAGTAATGACTAAAATTAACAAAGTGATGTTTTAAGAAATATATAGTGCTGATTAAACACAATTGAAAGATATATTCCATGATAGTACAAGTCAGATGCACAATAAAAATGTTTTAAGAATCTTAAATGGCTGTGGTTTGGTTCTATCATTTCTGTTAATTTTATAATGAAGTTTTATGACTTTACCATATTTTATGAATTTAAATTATATAAATTCACCCTATAATTTTTATTCCTAAAATATGTGTGGCATAGCTGGTAACATTTCAGAAAAGCTTTGAGTGAGATATTGAAAATAAGGGCGTACATGACGCTCTATAATGAAAAATACTGAAGAAGGAAAATGTTATTTTCTCTCACTTATGTTTATTAGCCTTTGAGTATCTTATGATTATAAAAAGTACCACATGATTAAACTCAATGCAAATATGTTTATGTTACTGTAAATGCTGACATTTATTTCCCTCTAATGATAATACTATATCACTGCCCCCACTGCTTAATGTTACAGCAGGTGCATTTGCATGTGACTGATGTCTTCACACTGGATTACGCAAATATTATTTCTGTCCACTTGAAGAAAATAAAGTGGAAGCTCATGCCGATGCGTTCCAGTATTTCTGTGTATGTGAGAGAGTGCAGGGATGCAGTGAGTGAAGTGCTATCCATTGACGGGATGATATGAGGTCATTATCATATTGTTAACACCATTGTAATAATTTTCAGTAGTCGGTTATTATGAGTCTTTCAGCTGCTCCTAGCAAGGTGTCGCCACAGCGGACCATTCAATCCACACACAAGCTTGGCACAGTTTTTACTTAGAATGCCCTTCTTGACACAACCCTCCCATTTTATCTAGGCTTGGGTCTGGCACTACCCCAGCAGTGGCTGGGGTTTAGGCATTGGGTGGGAATCAAACCCAGGCCTTTTGCATGGCAGACAAGAAACCTACCACTGAGCCACCAGTGCCCAATTCGCAATAGTCAGTAGTTTGTTTAAATTTTATGTCGGTGCGGTTTAATTATCAGTTATTTAGGGCTCGGTAGAAAATTGTTAAATTATTTAATGGCTCACTATGGAAACATTATTATGTCAATAAAACATCATTATTGCCTTGTGTAAAAATGAGCTGTAGAATCATTTTCATGTCCTTACAAATGTTTAAATCATTAATAGCTTAATGTGGGGTCACTGCACTTTACCGAATTAACCGAATTGGAACCAACCGAAACGACTTCAGGAACAATTTTAAATCAGGAGAAATCGAAATTTGTCTCAAATATGGTGGGTGTATAAAACAGTGTAATGTAAATTGTAAATCAAATTACATGGATTTCACACCATCCCTCTTTTATTTAATTTTTATTATTTTAATTTCATTAATTAATTTATTTATTTATTGCAATTTCATGTTGAAATGCTCCACAATGCTGATTCCTTAGGTCCAAACACACAATCCTCCAGGAACCTTGTTAATCATTCAGTATGTTTTTCATGGTATTTATAAAAATAATTATATAAAAAATAGAAGTGAGTTTTCCAATGAAGACATGGATCACCTCCCCACTGAACATGCTATGTTTAAGAATAATGCCTTTTTTTTACCTAAAAAATAAAATTTATTAGAAATTTTTGAAATAATAGTGAATTAGCCTCATTAACCTTCATATTAGGAAGGTTAGAAAATACTTTATTTATGGCTTGGTTGGGATCCTCAAACATACACATTTAGAGCTTTTAATAAAAACCTTTCATTTGAAATTATGCATCTAGTTATTCCCTTCAAAAAGGAGAACACATGGGCCTCAGAGTAGTGTAGTGATAAAGTGCTCACCCTATCATCCTGAGATCATGAGTTTGATTCCCGGGTGATGCTGGAGAGAGCTATTTGGCCAAGCTATTTGGTGCGATGAGAGGCACTTAGCGCTCGCATAACACTCATGGCTCTATAGCCAGCCATGGATGTTTGTGTGCTTACAGAACAGTGAAATGATTTTTCCCCATATCCCAGTTAGGAAGCTGGGGTCAGAGCGCAGGGTCAGTCAGGATACAGAGCCCCTGGAACAGATAGGGTTAAATGCCTTACTCAAGGGCTCAACTGTGGTAACTTAGCAGTGCTGTGGCGTGAACCCCCGACCATCCGATCAGTAACCCATTCACCCACAGCCTTAACCAACTAAGCCACTACTGCACCACATGTCTGGCAGGGCTGTCCCTAAGTGTCTTGGTGCCCTAGGTGAGTTTTTGCATTGGGCCTCAGGTAGATTTCACAGAATGTAAATGTTAACAAATCACAGAAATAAATTACATAGCAGTGCAGCAGTGCTAATAAAAAAAAAAGTTCACCTCAAAATGCTCATGTGGTGCCCCTCTCGGTGTTTGGCACCATACGGACATGCCTATGCCATGTATGCCATAAAACCCCCCTGTTCTTGGGTAAAAGAAACTGTACGCAATACTGGTACAAACTGTGTATATTTAATGGCACAACCCCAGTTATGAGTAAGGTATGGTTCTGTGCTATTTATTTGTGACACTGTGTTTGTAAATCAGCACACTGTGTATGTGTGTTATATGATTTTTACATTTGCATACATCTAATTTTCATTTTAGATAAAATATAGTAAACAAACAAACAGAGATAAACAAACACACAGGTGTCTCACCTGAAACCATCAAAGGAGACCAGCAGCACCTTTCTGCGATGTAGGCAGTTATTTTTTCCGAGAGGTACAGCATGCAAAGTGCATGCAAACACACACAGACACAGACACAAACTCCACATGGCTTTCTCTGTTCAGTCGTCTCTTACAGCTCTGTGCCCAAGTTGAGGGATGATTGTGGCTTTCGTCCTTCAGATTTTTCCCTATGAAGTCACGAGCACCTTCTGTCTGTCTTCCCTCTGTTTTTTAATCAAATGCATGGCCAAAGTTTGCTCTTATCTTAACTGTTTCTATCTACTTGATTGCAAAGGCCTTTACTCAGCAGCTTTTTCTCGGCATGAGTTAGTGTTACTGAAATAAAGTTTCCAATTCTGATTGACTATCTGTCTTCTAGATTAATTTCATCTCTGTCACTGATTTACAAAGATTAACACTATTATGTTTATAACTGTTAGCAGATAAAGAACAATTAAATCAATAATAAAGCTCAACTTTATAAACACTTCTGCACAAGTTTTACAAAAGTCTTCCAGTCTCTCAGTTGCTTTGTTTGTTTTTCCACTTTAATTCCAATCATTTTTGCTTTAGCTGAACATAAGGATCTGTCTATCTCATTCTTCAGTTTGGCCTTGATGCAAGTTCAAGGGAAATGTTAAGAGATTTAGATAAGAGAAACTGTGCTGCTCCTTCACTGGTGTGTGTTTGTCTTGCTCTTGGTGTCATGAAAGTTGTATTTTATTTTAACTTGCTCCCCTCAAGTGCCAACTCAAACAAACAAATGAACAAACAAACAAACAAACAAACAAACAAATTTGTCAAGATACACAATTTTATAAAACCACATGATGCACTATTTGTTTGTTTGTTTGTTTGTTTCCATTCCAACCCTAACCTCCCCATGGCAACTTCAGCCCCGGGTTACGAGTACCTCAGTCTTAGTCATGTAATCGTTTTCTCTGAGGAAATGCAGTCACAAATTTCCAGCATGGCTCACCTTACTGCATCATCTGAGTGGTGCCCTCTGCTGTCACAAGTTCATACTTACAAATTATTAACACAATTATAGTACACATGCAGAACGTAGGCTGTTAAGCATAAGATTATTTCCATAAATATTTTTTTTACCTTGATTTTTAATACAAACAAACCTGAGAAAAAGGTTGTGGGGTGGGGACACAGTAAAGTGGACTTGGATATGGGAAGTTTGGAGGCCAAGTTGACAGCCTTGGACTCACTGCTTGCTGGTCCCCATGCAGTGGCACCTTAAAATGAGTGGGCTATATTAAGCAGCAGTTGAACATTTTAGTCCTGAAGTTAATGCAGAAAAAAATAGGAAGGCATAAGGATACCCAGAAGCTACCAAAAGTGCTCCAAGGAAGGAAAACCAGTGAAACAGAGACGGGGTAATGGGGAGCCAAGACTTTACACCAAAAGTGTGAATGCTGGACTGTGTAGTTTGATCCAATTGAAGATCTCCTGTTGTTCTTTCTAGAAAACCTTGGGTTCCGCAATTCATGTGGATGTTACTCTGACACATATCACCTACCTAAACAAATGGTCCAAGGAATGATGTCTATTCCAAAGTCTGATTCTACAATCAGTATGTCTCAGCAGAAATCTGAATTCACCAGATGAGGATATGTGGTCTTACTCTTCAACTGTCCCAGTTTGTTCTTAAATGACAGATGTGGTTTAAGAATAGTTAAACTTTCTGGTGTCTAGAATCTATGGTGCATCAGTTACAGTCCAAAGAACATAAAAAAAAATGAAATACATACTAATTGTCCTCAATGCTCCTAGAAGTAAAGCTCCCAGATGTAAAATTTATAACTACCAGTCCAATAAGCAGCCATGCACTTAAGTAACTATTCAAGATGAAAGAGTATAGAATGGAGTGTATAGAATATATGGTGCCTGATATTAATGATACTGAATTATGAAAGTTTCCAGACATGAGCCCCCTTTTCTATAAATTTCACTTACATTTATAGGGGTGGTGTTAATGTCTGAATTCATAAGCATTGACCCAGAAATTGTAGGTTGACCCCACTAACTTTGATAAATGCCTTCCAACCCAGAACAAATCTGTATGGTATGGAACATTTACTTTACTTACTCCCTGAGCCTACTGTGAACCTTCATACCTGAGGAGGTGCTGCTGAAGATTCCTTAGGTCAGGTATCTCAGGATAATACTATTGTAAAATAACTCTCTATATTTAGGAAATGGAAATGGCAAATAAAAACAAATCCCATCCTTATGCTGCTTTTTGACAGTTTTTGGAACTGAAAGCTTACAGTATTTTCATTGCTTTCTGTGTTGACAGGCTCCTGTTGCTGAAAGTGCTGAATTGTTATAGTAGTCTGACAAATACGAACTGTTATCCTGAAATCTCATCAATTTACAGAGCTCATTGTAGAGGACTCTGTCATGGCTGACACTGGAGTGGCCATGTTCTTCCTCATTCTACATACTGTGAGACTGCAGGGAGACACACATACATGACAATGCTCATTCAACCCTGAGTGACACACAAAAAAAAATATTGTTGCTAAAGGCTAGAAGATTCAGTTTCAAGTTAATTTATAACTTAGGAATTTACTTAGGCATTTTAGATTTTCACACATAACCATCTCAACCATCACAATGAAATATCCAGTGAGTGGGAGTTCTCTGAATGAAAAGGCCTTCCTGATGCCAGTGGTCAGAGGAGAATGCCCAGACTGGTACGAGTTAATAGAAAGGCAACAGTAACTCAAATAGCATCTTGTTACAACTGGGATATGCCAAAGCACATCTCTGAACACATAACAAGATAAACCCAGCAGCAGAAGACCACACTTTCTTGGCACACTTTGGGCACCTTTGCACCAATTGAGCATGGTTTAAATACTACAGTCATACCTTTATGACAACATGACATGTCACAAAGTTAAAATCATTTTAAACTGGTTTCTTCAACATGACAGTGAGGTCACTAAACTGAAATACCCTCCACGTTCATCAGATCTTAGTCCAATAGAGCACCATTGGGATGTGCTGGAATAGGAGATTCGTATCATGAACGTGCAGCCAACAAATCTGCAGCAACTGCGTGATGCCCTATAGACCAGAGGCTCTAAGGAATGTTTCCAGCACTGAATCTATGCCACAAAAATATTATTTAGTTCTGAAGGCGAAAGGGGTACAGCCTTGTACTAGCAAGATGTACCTAATGAAGTGGCTGGTGAGTGTACAGTATGTTGCTTGTTACATTGAAGGTGGAGCTGGGCCTGCCATCACAATACACATTTGTTTACATTAATATTGTGTGTATCTTGTGTGAGACTAAATACAGAATCATTAATAAATGTACTTTTTCTCTCAGGATTATAGTATATCCATCTCAGACAGAGGATCCAGGGCTTGTAGAGGTCAGATATTTAGCAGCAGAAATGTCTACAGCTTTCATGAATGATGCATTCAAATATTTGAGATTACCCTATTAACACTAATGGGTTAATTTTATAATACCACCATAGTAAAAAGTTTAAAAAAACATGGACCTTGTAAATTTAAACATGGCTTCCAGTGACTTCTGCATGTGGTACTGAAAAGGGATTGTGCAGACATGAACACAAGGAGGCAGCAAAAGAACTGGAATAAACTTTAACATGACTCTTATCCAGAGCTTGGAGTGCTCTTAAAGCTCAGAGCATTTTAACCAGTATTTGTTTTGCTGTTTTTTTTAATAAACATATATAGGGATCAGTATTGTGCAGTATAGAATTTGTGATTTTTTAGTTTAAAATAGAAAAAAATATGAACTGAGTTTTAGTTCATTTTAACCAACCACCCAAACATGACTGAGAAAAAAATGTAAACAAAAAAAAGGCAAAAAAACAGCACAGATACACATAATCATGTGTTTTCATGACCAAAATATGTCAATATAATAATAATATGCTCATTTTGATCATGTTCATCATTCTCATATTACAGTAGCGGTAAATTTAAATTTGAAGCCTTCTCATGATCACTCACCAGCAAGGCTTCCACATAAGTACATAGTGAAACCTCGGATTGCGAGTAATGCGGTTTGCGAGTGTTCCGCAAGACGAGCAAAGATTTTTAATAAATTTTGAATTGAAAAATGAGCAAGATTTGGTTTACGAGTACCAAGTATCATGTATCACGCATGCGCTTCTTTTTTTGACGCCGAGTGTCACGTGATAACAACTGAGCCAATGTTTTTTCTCTCTCTTGTGCTGCGGAATTGTGGGTAATTGTCTCCCCTGCTGAGTCTTAGTGAAATCTCCCCTGCTGAGTCTTAGTGAAATTGTGGGTAATTGTCTCCCCTGCTGAGTCTTAGTGCGCGTCTCTCCCTGGTTTAATCAACATCCGTGCAATCATGTACTGTTTACTATAACACTGTGACCATGTGCGTGTAAAATATATTTTATTTTGTGTTTGAAAGTGCGTGTACAGCGCGTGTGTACTGTTTCTTATAACACACGTGTGTGTGCACGTGTAAAGCAAAAGAAAGTCTTGTTAGAGGTTAAAAATCCATGTTCTCCCTCTCTGATTCAGCCGTTATGTGTGTGCGTTATGTGTGCGCGCGCATAATTTAACACCGTGCTGGTTCACACACTCTCTCTCTCTCTTTCTCGCCTTTAGTGTGTGTGTGTGTGTGTGTGTGTGTGTGTGTGTGTGTGTGTGTGTGCGCACAGCCTGCAGGTTCATAAGCTCCGTCACATTTATAAATTTAGGCAAGCGTAAGCAAAAATTGAGCTATCAAA
>JAOTRS010000012.1:18484121-18497403 GCA_028565755.1 Dinotopterus cunningtoni | reverse complement strand
AGAGAGAGAGAAAGAGAGAGAGAGAGAGAGTGTGTGTGTGTGTGTGTGTGTGTGTGTGTGTGTGTGTGTGTGTGTGTGTGTGTGTGCTTGTACTTCTGCCATGTGACAAGTTGTCACCCTATGCAGGCAGTCCCTTGTCTTGTGCCCTAAGCTCCCTGATATAACTTTAGGCTCCCTGCAACCCTACACAGGATAAGCAGTATAAATAACAGATGTGTACAACTGTCCATCATCTCAGGTGCACCTTTTAAACCAAATGGTAAGGCTAAATGTACCTAACCGTAGAAACACCACCATTTACATTAGAGCTAGCACACTTTACATTTGTTAATGTACAAGTTTGGGTTAAAACTTCCTTCAAAAACAAACATCAAACAAGGTCACACATCTCTTTTGAGTGCAAGATCCCTGGCTCAGTTCAAACCCAGAACATACAGTAAGAGAGCGACTTATCACCCCACTCTCTTTAGACTCAGAACTCACGCTAGGCTTCTGATAGCTGTTGCCATAGGGACAGATTACACCAGATTTCGTTTCAGTTTCTTCTTTGCCAACACTGGCACATACAGTACAACCCTATCTGATGTTGTAAAAGCAGTAACGCTTGATGTCAGCTTGCCTTTACCAGACACAGAGGATACATCGATCATCTGATACGCTGTTCATGTTTCTCTGCTGAGCCCGTTTGTTAAAAAGTTGTTAAATCAGAAGCTGACGGAAGAGCAGCTGTTCTGCCTTTTGCACACCAGACTGCATGATTACTTCACCATTTGGTTTTGGAAAGACAGGTATGACAATTTATCCTTCTTTTTCTTTTTTAATACATTGCAATGATAAAATTTCTGAATTTTTTTTTCCAGCCCCAAGACAAGTTTTTTCTTTTTTAAATTTTAACTTAAACAAATCTTTCAGCATGACCAATAAGCAGATGAAGCCCCAGGAACATAACCTTAAAGCCAGTGGGACTTCTGTAGATTTGAATCAAGTAGTAATTTTAAACAATAATAATCTATACAGTGTCAGGCTCAGTAGTACTGTAGGTTTCTCGCATGCAATGTGGAAGGCCTGGGTTAGGTTTCCACCCACTTCCCAAACCCTAACCACTGGCTGCAGTGCCGGTCCCAAGCTTGGATAACATGGGAGTTTTGCGCAGGAAGGATATCCAGCATAAAACCTGTCCCAAGTTGTGTGTGAATTGGATGGTCCATTGTGGCAATGCCTCACAATAGATGGTGTACGGCAGAGTAAAAACAAAGCCATGCGGTCAAGAGAATTATCAGATTCTGATTGTGGGTGTCATTCTTACCAGCCAAGTTCTAAATACTAAGAGGTGAGTCTGAACACTTAACATAAACTTATGACCATGGAATATTTCTCTGATCAGATACACATGATCACATGTTTTTGATGAATGATATGATATTAATAATGTAATGATAACATTGGTGAAATGAAAATGAAAAGATCACTCTGATGTCTAAAGCCTCTCTTGTCAAAATACACTGGCAACACTTTCATATAAGCAGTTGTCTTTTTTTTTAATGTTGTGTTTCTGGCACAGATCTGTATCTCTTGAGTTTTTAATATAAATTAACAAAACTATCCAAGCATCCAATTTTACTTTTTCATTTTGGATGGTTGTGTTTAGAATAATGAGAAACAAAAAATAATTTTAAAATTAATGTGAAACTAAGACTCTCTCTGCATCTATATTTGACAATTATAATAGTGTTGCACTTATGGCACTTTAATCAAAAGAAAAATATATATAAATTGTGTATAAATTGTTTTTTTTAACAAAAAACCTGATGATGTATGTCGATGCATCATCAACCTATTTAATTAAGGGCAGTATTTTCACTAAAGTGAAAAATGTAAGTTGAACAACAATGAACAATGTTAAATAACGGTATGTTTATGCTACACTATTTAACTAAAATTATATACATTACAATGATAATTTATTTTTATTAAATAGACATTTCATAAGGTAAAAGCTGCAAGGGCCAGAATCATTGGTTCATTTCCATGAGTTTAGTACAGTTGTCTGTTTCCTACATTTAATTTTTTTTTTCTTATCATTCTTTTGATACACAGGCTATATATTTACTAATAAATATAATGTGTTTTCACTATATATTTAAAAATAATAATACTAATAATTTGCTGTAAGCAAAAATAACCATGTACTCGCTTATCATTTTTACGTCCAGAAATGTTTTTACCCTTTTAACACACATATACAGTACAGTCTCATCATCATATGTGTTATGGAAGTCACTGACCCATTAATAGCAAGGGCAAGAAATACAGAATGAACACGCAACAGGTTTCACACTTTTTGTAAAAATAATAACAGATTTAATGTGATGCCTTACTGCACATGAACAGCTTTGTTTTCTGCCTCGTAGTTTTCTCATCATCTGGCTGTAAAACAGCAGCATCAGTGAAATAGAAGACGACGGGCTCCGTAGCTCTGTGACTTTGGTGTGACCTGAAAAAAAAGCCAGCTTTAAACTGCTGTCTGCATCCAGAGTCTTCTGCCTGAGTTGCTGTTATTCTGACAGAGGACCAGGGGTCCAGACACACTGCTCACATCTGTATACTCATGCATTAGCACAAGTCACCTTCATGCACTTGTTAAGGTAAACTGGGTGCAAACTGGTGCAAAATCTAGTAGAGGAGGTTGAGTTTGCTATTTCTGTTCATTTATCTCCTCTCCTCTGTTATTTCATTTCATTTTCTTTTTCTTTCTATTCCTAAGTCCACTGCTCACACACTGAGCCTGCTTAACTCTGGTATATTGTGTTTTTTATTTTGTTCCATCTTGACGGATTCCCTAATGAGCCCCAGACAAGGCTTGGCTCATAATATACTCATACTGAGAGACTCGTTCATTCATTCATTCATTCATTCATTCATTCATTCGTGCATTCTGAGTTTGGTGAACGTGGAGCAGGTTGCAGTGAAATCCCACATCTCTGGGAATTTCCAGGTTATTTGTGAGTCTGTGTGTGTGTGTGGGGGGGGGGAGTGCACAGGCAGGATCAGTATAATGAAGTCATTAAAAAGTCGTTAAGAAGTCATTAAGAGTCATTAAGTCAGCTGGGTAGAAGTGCAGTGTGTGATAGGCTGCACTGCACTGTATGTGCCTCTCCCTGGGTGTGTGTGTGTGTGTGTGTGTGTGTGTGTGTGTGTGTGTGTGTGCGCGCGCGCTACAGTACCTTGTAGCAAAGATACATGTTAATTACACACATTATTAATACCTACCAAAGGGCCAGTAAATACAGTGCGACGCCATACAGTACATATGTGCCAGAAATATATAAAGTCTTGTTCATAGTACAAATAAGAAAGGGGAAACATTTAATGGTGGAAAGTCTAAGATGGTTTTCATTTTGTTTTTCAGTGAAATCCAGTCATTCGATGAAATTCTTAAAAACATTGCAATGTACAGTGACTTCAACATTATGGTCCACACCTTGGCTTTAGTTTTGGATGTATATATAAAGTCATTGCATGAACATTACAAAGCCATGGACTTGAACAAAAAAAAACATTATAAAAAAAAAAAAAAACGTTTGTCATTTTAAAAATTTTGGTCTAGGTGGGTCTACCACTACAACGCAGAATGGGTCCACGTGGACAACACAATGCATGGATGATGCATGGATTAAAAATGCATGGATGATGATGATGATGATGATGATGAGATGATGATGATGATGATTTTTTTTGCTTACCTTAATTCAGAAAGTGAAACTTTCATATGTTCTATATTTGTAAAACGTGAAGTGAAATATTCGAATGCTTTTTAGTTTTAGTATTAATGCTCATGGCTTACATTTAGTGAAATATTCGAAGGCTTGTTAGTTTAAGTATCAATGTTCATGGCTTACATTTTATAAAAATCAAAATCCAGTAACTCAAAGTGAAATTTCTAAAATGTAGAATGTTTATTTACAGTATGCACTTAATACTTTCTGAATTATGAATCTTTTTTTTTAGCAATCGGCACTGTCCCTGCAAGACGGCATGGTCATTGCCACAAAAACAAATAAACCATCAAAAAAAAGTAAAATTGTATCTGCCCCTAAGTGCAGATCTCTATGCTAAGTTTCTCTTCAACAGATTTATTCTTTAATTAGATTACCATAGATCTCTTTAATGTTGAACTGGATCTTGTGGTTTAATGTAATTTTGTTGCCTCCTACATCCAGGGTTGAGGGTTTGATTCATCTGTGTGCATAGAGTTTGCATGGTCTTCTGTGGTTGGTAAGTTTGCTTTGGGTACTTCAGTTTCTTGGTTTGACTAGTGTTTCCATTTGCATGGAGTGACAAACTGTTGTTTATCCCATGTGATTAATCCCACCAACAGAATCTTATGATTTCCCTTGACAACTCTCACATTACACTTTCAGTCACTCCCTGAAACCTTGGGGTAACCCTGGATAATCAGCTGGCCTTTTCCCCTCACATTGCTAACCTTATACGCTCATGACAGTTTATACTTCATAACATCAGATTAATTCATCTATTTCCCTCCACAAAGGCAACTGAAGTTTTTCTTCAATCCCTTGTTATCTACTGCAACTCACTCCTGGCAGGTTTGCCTCTATGCACCATTCGTTCTCTGCAGCTGATCCAAAATGCGGCTGTACAACTTGTTTTCAACCTTCTTAAGTTCTCCCACACCAGCGCATTTCTCCATTCCTTCCACTGGCTTTCTGTAGCTGCCCACATAAAATTTGACACTGAAACTTGCCTACAAAGCTAAAAACAGCCCAGCACTTACTAAGCTCAATGCCTATGCACCGTGTTCCCTCCAATCCTCCAGCACTGCTCAACTGGTCCCACTATCTTATAGGGATAGAGGAAGAGGGGCATCTAAACTGTTTTCTCTTTCAGCATCTAGGTGGTGGAAGGAACTTTTTTTGATGTCTAAAAATCTACCCCCCCCCACCCCCTGCCCTGGCCAAAAAAAAAAAAAACCTTCCAACAGTTTGACTGATGGTACTTCTTTTTGGTAATCTAGTAAACCAGTGTAAGGACAAATTTTGATAGAAACTTCAAAGTTATGTGCTGGATAAGGCTGTCTCCCAAATTTGGTAAATGTAAATGGATTGGTTGTAAAAGTGCAACCCTGCAATGGGTTGGCACACAATCCAGTATGTCCCTCATCTTGTACCCTTAGTTCCCTGGTATAGGCTTCAGGCCCTCTGGGACCCTACACAGATAACGGATGGATGAACTGGATCCTTCTTACACTATTGACCCTACACATAAACTAGACTATACCTACTTAGCTAAATGTTTGTATTGGACACTATAAGCTCAATGTCATTATGTTTAATTGCTCAACACTTAACATTTAACACAAAAACTGGACTATAAGGAACAGTTTGAACCTGATTCTGTTTCCATGCTTGGGTTAGCTATCAGCTCTTTATTTGGTTTCAACTCCACTTTCATGGCCCTAAACTTTTTACATGAATTGGGTAAATAGTTTTATGCTTGGCTAGGACTTTTCAATAATATCTGCATGTGTCAAGTTTAATCCTTTTATTCTTGGATTAGGCTGGACAGTGTTGCCTTAGGCACCAAGGCTGTGGGAGGTTTATTAGAGGTTTTTAGGTTTGAGCCCTACTACTTCCAGGTCCATGGGCAAGATCCAGAAGCCTACACCTCATACATCCAAGCCAATGAATGCAGTGACCAGTTAGCAAATTAAAGGCTTGTGACAGGAAAGGCAGCTGACTTAGAACATGTCCCAGATCCTGTCAATTAAATGATCCAATGTAGTAACCCTTATGAACAAAGGAGCAAAGATAAAGATGAAAAAATAATTCAACTCAGACTTGATTATATGCTTTGTTCCCCCCCCCAATTGTGGTTTTAATAACATTATTCTGGATTTGTTTAACTATTTAACTTTCATTTAGCATAAATAAAAAAATTGACTTTATTCCAATAAATTAAATTAAATTCAAATTTGTATAGCATTTTTATCAAGCTAGAATTATCACAAAACAGGTTTACACAAATGACGATTCTGGATTTAATTTTAAACAGGCAAAACTGTATACATTTATAGCTTCATAAATGTATCCTTAAGCTAATAAGAGCTGATGGTGGCAAGAAAAATCTCCCTGAGAGAAACGAGACTCAAAAGGGAACAGATCCTCATTTATGTGATAGTACAACCATAAATCAGTTGCTTCTATAGCTGTGTGATACAGTATGTGGAGTAAAGCATTTGTATATTAGATATGTATTTATATTAGTCAATATGAAGTCCACTTTGTTGATCTTGACAAATGTTCACCCTAGTGAAACTGTTTGTATCAAATGCAATCCAAATTTATATTCATGGAGATTAAGTGTAACCCTTCTCAGCTATCACGTGTATGTTTAACCAGACTACACAGGGTTATCCTCAGCAGCAGTGAATGTCCCTATGTGATGAGATCACATAGGGACATTCACTAAGGTGAATACTACTAAGGTAGTTAGTAGTTTTAGGACTAAAACTTACCTCTGCTGCAGAGGAGAAGTTTATTTAAAATTATCAGCCAATCAGAAATCACCAATTAACAAACAGAACCTCAGATTTGAGCCATTATGAAAGCTTTACAGATCATAAGTAACAGACACATCTCTATATCAACTGTTAAAAAAAGATTATTGCATATTTTGGATGCCTATTGTTTTACAATGTGGAAAGATAAAAATTAGGAAAGACCATGGAAAGGGTGTCCAAACTTTTGGCTGGTAGTGTATATTACATACTACCTAGTTTCTTTTATTATTTGTTAAAAAAATTGTATGAATGCAGAAGATATTTGGTGATCGGTCAACTAGTGATGTTGTCCAAGCAAACATTCTGAAAGTTAGTCTGATAAACTCTTCTTAGTAATGATAGAATATTCTCAGTAAAACTCACAAAATTCCTGCTGTGATTACATTCTACATGCCAGTGAAAGCATGCTGGCAAGTATTCAGCTTGGCCATGTGTTTAGCAGCCCTACTTTTTTTTTTTCATGAGCAGACAGATTGCTAGCATAATTTAAATGCTAAATACCATGCTTTCATAAAAATGGCAGCAGTGTTCTGCATACCAGACATACGTTAGTATTTCTTATTCTTGGTGGCTTCAGGGGACTTGCTGTTTCTTAATTTATTTAGTTGAAGAATACTTTGTGTGTGTGTTATGCTAGATGAATATTTACGATGTTATAACAATGAGCATTTTCCTATAATATCCTGACATGAAGTCTGTTGTTTCTTTTATACCACAGTGATTAATCAACAGCAAAACAGCTGTTTAATTTCTGTTGGATAACTACTGTTGAACCTGAAAGATGCTTTTCATTATATTTGAATTTCATGGATGTCCTACAGGTTTCGTAGGAATGGTTAGGTCAATGTGAGCCTCATGTGCATTTGAAAGAGGGTTCAATATCTTCCATAGGAGTATTATACATTTTAATGAAATGTCATACATCTATACATCCATTCCCACATCCGTATGAGTTCTCAGCAATTTCCTCCGGTGACCCCCGATAACCTGCAGGAATGCTGCTGGAATTTTTCATAAGGGCAATGTCTGCGAGACCTAAATACAATATTAGGCAAAGTGTAAATCATGAAACATCATAGACACATAGTCTCATTATTTGTATGTATACAGTACTACATTTAGTAATGTTAAAATCTTAGAAATAGTTAAAAGGTTAAAGCTGAAAAAAATTATCTGATGTAATCAGTGGTATTATTATTTTAGGTTGAAACCCACATACATGTCTGTCTGTCTTTCTGTACGACAGAACTCTCTGTCTAACTTATTAATACAAAGAAATAAAATTTTGTAAGGTTGGGTATCTTACACCTTGTTTACGCTAAGTTGTACTTCTTTCGTTATCAGCCAAATACACTCCCTGTTTAAAGTAGATGATCACCTGGCACATGCATGTTCCTTAATGTCACGTTTACACAATGTTTTTTGTGGCTAAAACGCTTAGTTTAGATATTTTACATGCCCTCACCTCGGACTGTTGTGGATATGTTTGCTCTAATGACCCAATAATTTATCTCATATAGTGGCGCTTCACATCACTGCATTAATTAGCACCATGATTTTGAAACATATAAAACCACCTGGTTTTAAAACTCCCGCAGGAAAAATAAACATACAATGATCAGTCTATACCACTTTGAAGGTTCAGTTTTCAAAAGCTGCAAACCTTTTTTTGGAGTAAGGTGTGTTGTGCACTTGTTTATGTTTCATGAGGTTTTGAGTGCTTTGTAGGAGCATTACGGTTGTTTCTGTGTGTTCCACATACTTTTACACTGTATTCGTAAAAAAAAAAAAAAAAAAAATGATGGCTGCTGTGAGGTAATTTGGCACAAAACATTTTAGATTTAATTTATGGCACATATTTAATTTTAGAAAAATACCTAAGGACTAGCAACGTTTTATTAAATTCTGTTGAGGCAGTTTTGCGTGTTTTGCTCTTTTAAAATCATCTGGACAGACAGAGATTTTTTTTCTGAAACTGTTTTCGGATCCTCCAATGTATAAAACATAAAGATATCATTAATGTTCTTTAATGTACAGATAAAACTTTTCTTTTATTCATATAGATTTCTACTAAGTGTGTATTTTATTTCTAGTGCTGATTTGTGTGACCGATTTTAAATAAGGTGGCTCATGAAGCAAGATGAAGCATCTCGTTCCAGCCATGTGTGTCCTTTGTGCTTTCTGTCTCTGTAATTATCTCTCTACAATAACACACACTCACACACACACACACACACACACACACACACACACACACACACACACACACACACACTTTCAGTGTGTAACATAACACATGCACTACTTTCTCTTTCTTTCTTTTCTTATCTGGTTCTTCCCTTATCACATTTTCTTTCATTTTGTTTTGTTTCCTAATTCCACTTCTCACCTTTCTTCTTCTCTTCCCATCATTCTTTCGCACAATACCTCAGTTTTTTATCTCCAGCACAGATTCTGGTGACACACTGAAGTGTTTTATGTGTCTAGTTTCCACATTTTTATACAGAGTCTGATGCATTGTGATCTCTTTCTTCTTTATATAGACACAGCATCTATTATGAGAATGTCTGTCATGAGGCACAACGGAAACAAGGCTTGACGTGGCCATGGGTGGCATGCATGGTCCATCTGAAATGACAGTTCGACATTCAGAAATGATTTAAGCTAGCTAATATTTGCAGAGGAATTTAGGCTGTACTTTATTTTATAGACTGTAGTTGAGACAGGGAGTGTATCTGTGTTCACAGGGCCCTATGTTCCCTAGTTCATCTTTCTGTTAACACACATTAATCCTCTTATTCTGGTCAGGCAAATGTGACCTATTTCAATATAAAATATTTACTCAATGTTATCCAGTTTCTTTTATTGGACCACGGTTTCAAAACTGTTTAAACGCAACCAAACTTTATAATTTTATGTGGTTTTGGAGGTCTCTAAAAATAATTTCATCAAACAAATAGCGAACTGGGCCTCCGAGTGGCACAGTGGTGAAGCGCTCGCCCTATCATCCGGAGATCGCTGGTTCAATCCCGGGTGATGCTGTAATCTCTCGCAGCCGGAGGTCCAGAGAGAGATGATTGGCCGAGCTCTCTCAGAGGGGAGGGATGAGAGGTACTTCGTGCTCCCACATTAATCACGGCTCTACAGCCAATCAGGGGCGTCTGTGAGGGAGCGGATAGCGCTGTCCTCTGAGTGTGTTACGCCGCCCCCAACGGTGCGTGAGCGAGCAGTTCGAAGGAAACACGTGATAGTCTTCGGCCCTCCTGACTGAGTGGTAGTAGTAGCCTTAATGTGGTAGCCCCCTAGTGACGGGGAGGAATTGGACACGACTAAATTAGGGAGAAAATCTGGAAAAAATCCAAAAAAACTGGGAAACATCTTGTTTCAAGTTTCTATTAAAAGCTTTAGAGACTGAGGAACATCAAGCTCTGTGAACATATATTTTTCCCATTTAGTGCCATATAAATCTGGGAAACATTGGGCACTGGAAACATAGGATCTTGTTAACAGGTCTTTAGTCATTGCTCCAGTCGAGTTTGCCAGTGACTGTGTATATATATATATAGAGGAGGTTGATTCCACCACCCAGGCGCCAGATCAGAAAACAGTCTAGATACATGTCCTCCTCAATCCCTGAGAAATAGTGGGACCAGTTGAGCAGTGCTGGGGAATAAGACAGAACAAGGTGCATTGCTCGGTGTGATTAGAGCTAAGGGGTACAGTAAGTGCTGGGTATGAAAATCTTGTGGTTTACCATGTCAAATGAAACTGAGAGGTACAGAAGGATGAGGACAGATAACAGTTAAGATCATCTACATGATCTAGCCACATGGAGCTTCTTAGTGACAGGGTCCTGAGTCACAGGAGTGCAGTCTCTGTGGAATGTGCTCTTTGAACCCAGATTGTTTAGGATCATTGAAGTTGTTCTGTGAGAGACATTTGATTGTAAACAATGCATTCAAGAATTTTAGAAACTAAAGTAAGAAGTGATACGTGGCAATATTTCCTGCTGTCTGCTGGATTTAGGCAGAGGATGGTATGTAACCCTTGCCCTTAAAATGCAGCCAGAACATGATGATATGGAATAGATGGCAAAGGTTGTGATGAAGGGAAGGAGGTCGTGTGAGATGGCCTGGAGCATTGTGAAAAGAATTGGGTCTAATGAACAGGTGGGATTAGAGGATGAGATGATGTGCTGCATCTCATCAGTTGTCAGGTTGGAAAATTCTGCTAAGGTAGGAGAGGTAGGGCCCTGAAGTTTTACTTTAGAGGTTGGGGTGGGAGAAAAGGTCTGACAGATTGCTACTGTTTTCCCATCATAGAATGTGGCGAAGTCATCAGCAGTCAGAGAGGATGGAGCAGGAGGAGCCGGTGAGTTGAGTGGTGAAGAGAAGATGTTGTGGAGCTTGCAAGGATGTGCAAAAGCTTTGAGCTTGTACCTGTAAAAGGCAGTTTAAGTAAAATTTTACTTCACTTGGAAAGAACAGCATTTAAGAGACATGGTGTGAATTAAGATATGATTACTTCCATCTTCTGTCATGCTTATTAACATAAGGATGACCTCACTAAGACAAGGGAACTAAACACTCTACATAAAAAAATGCTCAAACATAAATCTGTCCAAAAACTCAGGACTGGAGTTCACTAACACATATAATGAGTTTCTTACATATTATTAACTAAAGACTCAAGTTATCATTATAAAGATATTACTACAATTCAGAGGATAATATTTGGATTAATTCACTTGTAGCAATGAACAAAATTGGTGTGTGTGTGTGTGTGTGTGTGTGTGAATAAGTTTCAAGACACAACTGGAAACTTGAAGACCAGAGCCCAGTGTGAGGGGTGAAAGGTTAATGAGGCTAGTCAATATAAGAAAGGTTAGCATGTGTGTAATTGCTCAAACACAGACAGGGAAGGTCATTACAACATGCTCTCTGTTTAATTAGTGTGTGTGTGTGTGTGCATGTGTAACCAAATCCCATGTCAACGATCCAAAAGTTAAGACAGTTCGTGACTAACTTTCATGATTCACAATAATGATCAGAACATTTGCTAATTAGCAAAAGGTTAGCATTAGGTTTACATGAGTTTACAAGATGTTAGCAACATTATCTAGCTAGAACATTAGCTGGATTTAATCATTTTATAATATCAACTGTGAAATATTTTATTGAAAGTTTTGATAAATTCTGGTCAGAGATTGTCAGAGAATTCCAACAGCAACTCAACTCCAAATCACAGGGTTACTTCAGTATGCTTGATTCTCTATAGTTTCAAATAATACAATATGCACTATGATGTTGTTAATCTTCCGGCTGCTCCTTTCTGATCTCCACGCAATTTGGCACAGGTTGACTAGGGTTTGGGCATTGGTGTGAATTGAACCTTAGACTTCCACATGGCAGGCACGAAACCTACCACTGAGCCATGATGTCATTGGTAAAATTGATATAAATGCTGTAATGGTTGGCTGCAACACAAAAGAACTGCAGTTATAGCGAAAATAATGACTTCTGGGTGTTAATGGAATCTCTGCTTCATCACAACTACTCTGTTGGTGATTATTTAATTATAAAAGCACCACATGGAGATGGATCCTTAATTATCTATGGAAGTGCTTCAGTAAAAAAAAAAAAAAAAACCTCTTTGCAGCAGCAGTAGCACTGTGCCGGACTGATCGCTCCGATGGTGTCTGTGGAGGAGTGTGAGCTCGACTGCTCATCCTGTGACTCGGTCTTTTTGTGTCTGGCTGGACCTCAATGCCCACGCAGAGCCTGGCACTGCCCTTGAAATGACAAACACCCTGCTGCTGAGAGGAAAGAGAGAAAACCCTGACTGCAAATATAAATGAACCGAAATACTCAAAATTCATTACATCAGCACAGAACTTTGATTTATATATACACAAGTCAAATATTTACATTAATGACTTTTGTCAGCGGGCGGTCCTGCTTAGATATGTTAGTCTCAGGTGGGTGCCATTACAATCGCTGGCAAATTGATGCTGATTAATAAAAATAAACCACTTGCTATTGTATTGTGTTAGGAAAATACCCAACATCAGTATGCTTTAACCAGCACAAATCACATGCTACACTATGTCTTCAAGGATTGTCTTCTTACTAAATGACATTTGTTATGTTTTATCCATGTATGGTTACATTTAGACATTTACATTAAAACTTGTTACTAAGAAAGGACAAAGCATATGCCTTAAAATGTTACAGCTTCATCTCTGACTGTAACAAAGTGCTGACAGTGGAGATATCATTACATATCATTACATTTTTCATTATTAGCAGAATGTCCACATACACATCCCTGAGAACGAGTGGTTGTTAATCGATAATGTATAAGAAGAAGTGCATTAATATAATTTATTAAGCTAGAAGTATAATTTTTTTATAGTTTTATGATGCAAAAGATATGTGGCAAATGTTTGTGCTGCAATTTCATCTTCAGACATTTGGAGGCAGAGCTTATCGGTTGTACTGTTTAATGTTTTAGAGTTAGCTAGCATTTTAGCTAAATATTTACAGTATCTGACTGATTTATCTATTTATCTACTGTATTTATTGGACATGAATAAATCTGCTGCGTATTTTCATCATGAATCATGATGATAATCATAAATGTATTAACAGAATTTTCCTGCACAAGCAGCTTTTGTTTTGTGCTTTTGGGGTTTGATGGTAG
>JAOTRS010000012.1:18325193-18337105 GCA_028565755.1 Dinotopterus cunningtoni | reverse complement strand
AGAGGATGCAGAGGATAGGGTTAGATGGAGGCAGATGATTCGCTGTGGCGACCCCTGAAAGGGAACAGCCAAAAGACGAAGAAGAAGAAGAAGAAGAAGGGGTTGTAAGGAATAGGTATTTACATTACCAGAGCTTTTCAGCCAGCTACATGTTGTGATCCATGAATACAGAGATTCTGAAGATGAATGTACTTTAAAAACACATTGAATCATGTGATAATTGTTTCTAGGTCAGAATGGAGGTCAGAATCACATGAAATTCAAAAAACCCTCTGGTTTCACAAACTCTGCTTTATATCAGCAAGTATTCATGCAGGTTTGTAGTAACACATACGATCTTTATATAGACGTGTGTAATTTCAGCATTACATCTTTTCTATGTTCAAGTAACTCAACTCACAATATGACTCACTGTTTATATGATTTCACTAACAAATCAAGACTTTCCCTCTCCGCAGGCGGTTTAAGCTGAAACAGCATAATAAAGTAGTGTTTATGAGCAAAGCTGAAAACCAGCAGATATGTTTGATCTCAGAACATGTACCCACCCACTCTACTAATGCCTGCTAACTTGAGACAGGGGCATGCATCCCCCAAACAGTCAAAGAGAAACTAAGGCCCAAGGGAGGAGAGAAAAAGAGAGTGATGGGATGAACATGAGAGGGAAGATAATGTGTATCCGTGTGAAAGGGAGAGAGAAAAGAGATAATGGGGAGTGAATGAGAGCACGAGAGATGGGATCGATGTTCATTTGGGAGTGGGCATTCCCTGCGGTCTCGTACATGGAGGTGGAGTTTTACCCGATCAAATAGCTTTCCCATCGATGGCTTAGGCAAATCACCTCTTTGGGAGCCACCTGTCAGTCATAAACCCACTCACACTCATGGCAGGTTAGAACAAACATCATCAGCATTAGTAACCAAGCTGGATTTGATCTACAACATACAATAGTACTGAAGAAATGTGAGGAACACATGTGCAAATATACAGTAACTATGGAAGGTACACGAGTGTCTAATTTTCTAGGTACTTCAGGATTTGTGGTTGTTGGAACTTGTAACACCAAAAGGCAGAGCACAGACAGGGACAACAACTTGGCAGTTTGAAACAGTGCCCTTTTGTTTTTCAATAAACGTGATATAGTGGGAGAAGGTAGATGGTGTGTATGTGAAGAAGAGATGCAGTGAGTTGTGTCTTGGAGGGTAATGGGTGGCAAAGTGTAACACGTCAGGACCAAGAGGGCATCACTGGGCTCTTGTAGCACCGTCACCTGTGGTAGTTGGTTACAATGGCAGCAGGGCAGCAGGAGATGTCCATGACAGGAACAAGACCAGGATCTGCAGCTGAGGGAGAGAGTCTAGGTCAGTGTAAGATAATGACAAAAATAGGTCTGTATTAGCACAAGTAATAACAGTGTGGACATGTGTGGAGTGAGTTCCCCTTTTATATCCTCTGAGGTTCTTCATCAGGGTCATGAGCAATGGTGATTAATCCTGTTCAAGTCATGCCAAGATATGTTGCTAAATTAACTGGTAGACCAGTGTCTCCGAGGTGTCCAATACAGTGGTGTTGAAGTAGTACTGTCCATTTAGCACTGTGACATCAGTTTCCTCTTGTGTGCTCAAGACAAAGAAACACTATCAAAGTTTGTCTTTAAAAGGATGTACTGTACGGTAGTTGTGCAGTGTGAGTACCCTTACTAAAAACGATCCATTGTTTGTCCTGCAAACCATCCTTTTCACCTGGAAATAAAAGTGATTAGGGATATGTCATTGGATCTTACTTCATGTACCCTTTCAGACAAGAAAAATACGTAAGTACAACAGATGTACCCATGACAGTACCACCTAAAGGACAAATGCGGATATAGTTTAATACCTTGTCGTCTGCCAGGGGTACTGAGTATGTTTCTGCTTGTAGTACACTTTAATACACAGAAAGAGCCTGAAACCAATGCAATAAAAGCACATTTGCATGCTTTACAGTGTGCTTGAGGCTTGAAACACATAAGATGCACATGTGCTGGTATTCTGTTACTTATATGATGGCCTACAAATGCTTCACTGCATAATCCAGTGTAGTGACCTATAAAAATGTGGAATAAGATGTATGTTCTTATGGAATCTAAGGCAGTTTGATCAGGCCTATAGTTTGACAAATGAGGGTACATGTTAACACCCTGTTGTCTGGCAGTGTAGCATTGCTGGATCATGGCTGCAGAGGTGATGGATCACCTCTGGGTTCTCTGGTTTTCCTTCCACCTCCCTATAACATACAACACAACACATAAGAATTGTTGACTCTAAACTACCACTGGATGCTTATGTACTGTATACCTCATCCCCTGTATATTTCCAAGTCACCCACAGTGTTTCCATAATAGGATCCAGATTCACCATCACCTGACCAGGATAAAACCACTTCCTGAAGGTGAATGAATACACACATGTGTGGCAAGCAAGTCCTGTGTCCCTTGAATGCTTTTGATTAAGTTTAATTGCATCTAAAAGCTAAATTTAAGACAAGAGGGTAGAGCACTGGATGTTGTGTTAATAAAAATGAAGGAGCGCAGTTCAGAACTAATTATTATGCGGTCCATGAACACTAAACTCTCCAAATAAAACCTGATGTGTCATTGGGTTCCCCAAGGTACATCCATGTAAATGTACCTTCAAAGGTCCAAAAGTTGTCCTTATGATCTAATTATGTAGCATACTGTAATTATGTTCCTCTAAAATTATGTACCCTTAACTAAATATACAAAAGGCATACTCATGAGACTACATGCCACTGACAAGCACATTTCTTTGAGTACATCAAGCTTGGCATGTACATTTGTCACTTTAATATGTTGAAGGAAAGACTAGTTAAAGGATTTTGGTCAACAGGCCATGTTTGTGTATTGGGGGTGGGTAAATACAACATGCGCTCTATGACTTGTTAGATATTCAGACCCTTTTCACAGCCAGTCCATCTCCATAGGGGCAAAGAGTTTGTCATCCACATCACAGATATGAGATCTTTGACAAGAAAGCCCTTGTTGATTCATGCTTTTTTTTTTTTTTTTGGTTGCCATTTTCCTATTAATACTGGGATTTGAAAGCACACATTGATATTTTGTAAAAAACTACATGTTGTTTTTTGTTGAGAACTGATTTACACCACCATGTACCAGAAAAAGGTTGAAATAAATGTCAAACACGCTGGAGAGAAGTTGTGAACGCTGCCAATTGACCTGAATGCAAGAGTTATGAGATGGGGTAGTGAAAACAATGAAGAAAGGAAAGATTACAAAATCATTCTTCATGAAAGCTTTTGAGGCCAGAAAGGCAATGGAAGGGATTGCAAGAAGGAAACTAATGTCAAGCACAGAAGCGGAGAATGTGTCAAGAGAGATCACGTGGCACTAAAATCTGGAAGTGTGCAAAGAATATAATGAAATAGATAAAAAGAGAGTGATAAAGAGGAATGCAAAGGGGTTCTGCACATCTAAAAATTGTTGAAGTTCAAGGTTGTTCATATGAGTTCAGTAGTGTTCCATTGAGATTGCAGGATACACCCCTTTTCTGTGGGTGCAAATCAGATGTCGCTTTTTGCTGATGTGTCTTATCAGGCGACTTTAAATAACAGGTGTCGATAGGGTCAGCTGTCTCATTCCATATGGTCAGAGTAAATTTGCAAGAAAATCTGTAGCACATTATTACTATACACACAAAGAGCCTGAAACAAATGCAATAAAAGCATTTGTCAATGTTTTAAAGTGTGATCACCCAGATTTGTGACCTATACAGATAAAGGTTGAAGTTCATGCAGAGTGTAAAAACAGGAAAAGTGGAAGAGTAAGATAACTAGCATATATGTTCCTATGGAATATAAGTAAATGCCTTGATTCGTTTCATGAAATTATTGTTGGTGACTCCACCTCGATTCTTTTACAGTCCCTTTCCTTTCTGAACTGATCAATGACAGAATTCCAGAATTGGTTTCCTTGATAAAAATCCTGAATGAAAGTATTTACTTAATCATAAACCGAATGGCTGTGTGCAAACATTTAGTAACACAAAAAGACACATTTATGGAACAAGTTGGTCTTCTCAACATCAACACTTCCAGGAAAGAGACAGAAAGCACCAACAAACATGATGAAGAGAAGAGATATAAAATGCATTTATCCCTCCCATCCTTCTCACCACTGCATCTCCCCTCACGTTCTCTCTGGGAAGAAATGGAGGCCACTTTATCTATTAATTGTATGTGTTCTTGTTCCTCACCAGCTGCGAGCTGCTTGAGAGAATTACACATCCGTCTCGGCCTATGTGGATCTAGAAATTAGATTTAAGAGATGCATGGAATGCGTTATTAGATTGTGTGGTGATGGTGTCTCACCACCCTCCCATCTTGTTCAAGAAATGTTAAGAGCATTGCGTGTATCCTGATCGTGTGGAGTTATTGCTCCATCAACACAGTATCTCAGGGCTCTGTGCATGTGGTGGAACGATACCATTCCTCCTGTTTTGCAGCTCGTCAGACTTCATGACGTGCACCACTGGAAAACATCCATTATTTCAATATCACTAGTCATGTACAGTGGTCACATTTTGCCCCACTTCCTATCACACTGTGTTCTTCACTTGCTTCCACAAGCCAGGGGTCAGAAACACAGGGCCAGTATATCATCCATCATCTACTGATATATATATAGAGAGAGTAAGCGAGCGAGAGAGAGAGAGAGAGAGAGAGAGCAGGGAAAAGAAAGGAGAGATGGGGATAAAGGAGGAAAAGGCATAGTAGACATTGTATCAGAAGTCCATTTCACAGTCGAACAGCCGTTGAGATGATCAAACAATCTCATAAGAATCAAAGCCAACACTTGGAGAGACGGTGAGGTAATCTCATCTAAAAGCTCTCCTAAAAGCTAATGAGATTCCCTATGGTGTAAATCCATTGAGCTCTGCTCTTCTTCAGAAACTGTTTTCTTTCTTTTTCCTCCTTTCTTTTTTTACTTCTGATCAAGGCTTTTGCTAATTGTCAGTGAGATTTCCTCTGATCACTGCTTTCTTCTAAAGCATGGGACATCACTGCTTTAGGGACGCCTTAGCCTAGCCAAGTTTGAAAAATCACTGCATTAAACCACATATTTCATCCAAGCTACTTTTTTATTGTGTTCTTTGAACAGTCAAAGAGAATTTTATAAGAAATGTAGAAGTCTGGAGATGTTAATTTTTCACCACACAACCAACTGTCCACATCAGAATAACCCAAATCACTAAAAACCGGTCTGGGTGCAGGCTTTACTCTACTTGTATAGCAGAATAAACACCAGTGAACCCTTTTTCCCCCCTTCTACAATAGAACTGTCCATCGCTCTAATTGAGCAGTCCTTGCTTGTATTTGCTGAATTTTATTTTTATTGTTCCAGGGTAACCAAGAGGGAACCAATCCGGTGGATGCAATGGCTCAGTCCTACACCCCAGCGCAGTTTCCTCCTCCCCCACAGAATGGTCTTCCTGGAGATTTCACCACATCCCATGGCCTTCCCTCACAGGACTACACAGGACAGAGCCGAGTACCTGAACACACCCTGACTATTTACACACCTGCACAGACACACAGCGACCCTGCAAACAGCGACAGCAACACAACAACCATCACCACCAACACAGTGAGTACTAACACAATAATGATAACACTTAATGGGAAGACACGGACATCTCATGCTGTGAATGAAGTTACAATTTTTTTTTTTAATTTAAAGCAGCATGGTGGTGAAGTGGTTAGCACACCTTGGACAACAGCCTTGGATGTTCAGGATCAAGGGTTCTGTTCTTGCCTGTGTGTGTGTTTGCATGTTCTACTTATGCTTTGTCGGTTTTCTCCAGGTCCTCTGGTCATCTCCACCAGTCCAAAGATATGCAGAGTAGGCTAATTGGCATTTCTCAATTACTAGGTGTGAGATGTGTGGGTGTGTGCATGCTTGTGCACTGTGATAGACTGGCACCTCCTACAAGATGTACCCTGCCTCATCCCCCAAGTCCCCTAGGATAGGGTCCAGGCCTCCCACGATTGTGTACAGGAAAAACAGTTTAAGAATTGAGTGAGAGTTTATTCAAGAGCCCCTACTGTAAGTGTGCCCCATTTAAAATGTTGATTCGGGTGTCTAATCCACCCTACTTTCATTTCAACCAAGCAGGAGCCACACCTGCTTCTATTTCTGATTTAGAATTTTAGTGAACTATTAGATGTGGATTCTACTTGGTTGATAAAGCTTAATTTGCATCATGTTTATATTATGGAAATAAATTGATGTTTCAGTAAGATATTGAATTGATTTCATTAAATTAGTTGAATTAAAAATAATGGCAATGTTTTTTGTTAATTCAACAAGTTCACTAAGAATGAAAGCATGAGCAGAGTTTAAAGAGTAAGGTCACTGAACATATGTCAGCGTAATTAAAGGAAATGACAACAGCAGCAACTCACTAATATACAGGACACAAAACAAAAGTATCCTGAATCTACAAAACTTCCAAACAAACCCAAATAACTTCTGTTTGGTCTGTAGAATCTGTTTGGCAGTAATTTGATTTCTTGGCATGTGGTGCAATCATGGACACATTTCACAAGCATTTTCCTGGCATTATGTACCTCATCACCCTGATTGGATTTCATTACCCCTGTTCTAAACCCACGTTTCCAGATGTGTCACCTCTCAGTGCTGCATACTAATGGTCATAACCCAGCAACCTCTCCAGGCAGATGAGGCCCCGTTTTGGTTCCTCCTTTCCAGCACCCTGTCATTAGCATTTAAAAAATGTGAAGGTTAGACTTGGCTCCTTTTATCATTTTACAGATTTGGTCAAATTTAAAAAGTGGTTAAGTTATTCATGTTGTGAGTTCATTATCCGCTCTTTATCCCGGGGAGGATTGGAGGTGCTGAGTGGATGCTGCGATTGTGATACGGAAGATTTGAAGCTAATTCTTGTCTGGGATATTGGCGTGAAAGGAATAGAGTTACCAGAACTGGCCAATAAATGGCGGTGGAATGGTATTACATGGTCCACTGTCTGAAATAATGAGGGAAGAATCTTCATGTGACATGGATATAATGATATGTCAGAGACGGGATTATTATAATACTCGAGTGTGTGTCATAAGCTGTCATGTCTCCTTATGACAACTCATGGCCAATTACTCATTTGTTTTGAGACAGAGGACATGTAGCTGTTTGTTGCGGTTGCATCACAACCCTCAATGTGTCTGTGTCTCAGGAATTATCCGGCAGGAGAGTTAGGGAGAAAGCTGTTGGAGACACTTTGGATATGGACATTGCAGCAGGACTCACATTTGTATCTGTTTTTTTGTTGTTGTTGTTACTTTGCGTGATTATTGTGACAGTAACAGTTGCTCCAGTTGCTGCGATTGAGAAGAAGTGTGCAGTTTGGAGAAAAATGGATAATAAGAATAAAAACTAAAAAGCATAATGAACTTTAGGGTAGCATCTGTAACTCATGTGCACGACACATGTTGCGCTAATTACAGCAGTTACAGAGTAGAAAGATCGAATCGACTGATTGCTGTTTTTTTTTTTTTCTGCAATCAGGAATGATCAGTACGTTCATAGAAAGCAGCCAGTGAGCATCGGCGACGTTATTGATCGAGCGGAATCATGACCTTTTCTAATTACACACAGTGGAACTACAGTGGCACTTGATAACCACGCTTTCTTACAGTTCAGCAAAATCTCCACTTTCATACGTGGTGTTTATTACACTCCTGCAGAGTGTCTATGAGCCTGAGCCGCCTGTTCGTAGCACACCACATGCATTTTGTAACAGTTAATTTAACCCTGATGATTTTAATGTGTAAATGTGATCTTTTTAAGTGATTTGCCAGCGTGAGACACACAGGCTGCTGTAGTGGAGTCAGTCTCTCACTGCAGGAGATTGGGCACTGGAGCTCATCATACAGATTACAGCAACTTGATTGCATGCAGGATGTTTAGGAATTCTTAAAGAAATAAAATCATAAGACTTCCTCGCTCTAACCTTAAACCAGCACGTAACGTGTTGAGTTTTTGTATTTGGAGGAGGAGACTGTAGGAGATATTGTATTAACATTGGAGAAGGCAACAGCATACAAGAAGGATGTATAGTTTGTAATTTATTAGCTGGTGCAGAACGATTTTTAGAGAGAGGCTCATGACTGACTTTTAGTTTGCGTTCCTCTAGAAGAATTCCCGTTAACCTGTGAATCAAATCAAATGTGCAATTCAATACATTCACATAGTAGGAATAGTGATAGGATTTTTGTTTTTCTATGTTTTATCCTTATTTAGCACATCAGAAGCAATCAGGTATTGAAAAACAGTTTTTTGGAAGGGTTGAATAGAAGACAGCTGTGCAGAGATGAATGTTTTCACAATGAAGTCGTACCTACACGCATTAGTTATTTATAATGCTCCTGTCCTGTAAAAGTTTGTTTTCATATATCGGTAACCATAACAACCCGTTTCCTGCCATCAGGACGCAACATGACATGTTGAATGCTTTGACACCCACAGTACTGTGGATGATTCATTCAAACAAACACACAAACAAATGGAGCTTTGGCCACAAATTACTCCAGGTCTGGAAACAAACAAACAAACAAGTGGTTTTAGTGGGCACTAAAAAGACAGCATCCTAGTCGGGAATCTTTGAGAAAGTAAAGAAGCATTAACTATATCCGAAAAACTCTTAGTTGGTTTGATTGTTGGACACATTTTTACAAAAAATCAATTGAATTGAAATGTAAAAATAAATTACACAACATGCAGACAATACTGTATGGTCATGAGTTAAAGGTGGATTCAAAATTATAATGAGTTAATTGGAAACCATTTTGTTTTAGACTAGAATATCATCACTCACAGTCAATATTAACACCTACTGACCAACCAGAATCCATCAGTTAAAATCAATGCAGGATAAATAATGAGTTTAAGCTCTGAAAGTAATTAGGATAAAGTTGAGTGTGATGAAAAACGACCCTTGTTTTTGGTGTGGTGTTTATTTATTCTGCTCTGGATTCCCATGCTTACAGAGTTTACTCGTAATGAGAGAAAAGGAAAGCACTTTTTTGGGTTAGGATACTACAAATTTGTTGAGTTTAGTTGTGAGAAGTTGGAAAGATTCTTGAAAAGCGATTTGGGTTTGGAGAGTGCAGGGCTGTAGAAGAGCCGCAGGGCATCCCTAATGACTCACCCAGCCAAACAGATTAGGCCTACAGCATGGCCTCCTTTCCCACGCTTTAAATCATTCATACTACACCGTCTTCAATCTCTTCAGCGGAAATAAATAAAACAGGTAAGGTTTTGCAAAATAGGGCGAAGTTAGGGAGCGCGATACAGGAATGTGGAGACATGAAAAGGAAGATAAAGAAACAAAATAAAGGCGATAGAGAGGTTTGGGGAAAGACAAGCTCCCTTTTATTCTTGGTTTCCATTCGCCATATATGTGGAACGAAGCTGATCTTCAAAAGGAATGAGGAATGCATCCGGTCTAAACGAAAAGCAAGAAAAACAGCCATGAAATATATTTATTACTTTATTACTTACCAAACTCCAAACTATTGATGATGACTATTAACAGCACTTTATGCCATACTCGCTGCAATTTAAGCCAGTGTGTTTTTAACAATAGGTAAATGTAGATCACAGGGAGGAATCCGTGGAACATACAGTACAGTATCCGGTTGATGGGTTTAAGGAATCCCAAAAAAGGACTGGAAGAGAGAGAGAGAGAGAGAGAGAGAGAGATCTTGTGTATGTGAAATAGATGGACTGTTTTTTTTTACACCATACTGTACATGCAACTCTAAACAGCACGAGATCAATACAGAGTGATGTATGGCGAAGAAATAACCTTATTTTGAGATAAGCTGTGACAGCAGTTGTGAACAATAAGCCTGAGAACACACTTGCTGTACTAGCCCCAGGTTTTACTCTGACTGCTCTTCCTGACTCAACCCTCTCTTTTTGTAAGAGCTTGGAACTGGCACTACTGAATATATAATGGACAAAAAATGTATATATATTTATATATATTAAAACTATGTAACCTTTCTATAAGATCAAACATGATAAAACGGTTCAAAATCATAAACCAGACTCGACTTACATTCCCTTTTATCTCACTCTTTTACTAGTATAGTTCGAGGTTGGAGATAAGTTCCACATATGGTCAGGATCACAGAGTCTCAAGCACAGAAAGATAAAGTCTGTATGAATAATAGATATGATATACATCCAGCAATAGATTGGCTGTTCACCTGGAGAGAGGTGGAGTGGATTATAGTGTCTGCTTTGTCTCCATCTCATTCTTCCTTTACAGTATGTAAAAAAAAAATAACCTCATCTGTCTATCGTTTCCTTTATTATTCTGCTCTGTTTCTCTCTCGGAACTTGTTTGTCTGTAATTCTATCAGTACATGTTAGACACAACATTGTTATTCCTAGAAACACACTGGGACTTTTTCACTGTTTGTATCACTTCACTTGTTTGTGTTCTGGTTTGTAACTCAACAATGAGGTGCCAGTTTTACTAATAACATATTTTACCAGGACTTTACAATTCAATGTTAGCTCGCTAGTGATCTACTTGACATGCTATAAAGTAGACATGGTTTCCTGCTGATTTATTTCCACACTTGTCTGAATTGTGTTTGAATGTCTGGTTCATAGAACTATCAGATAAAAGCAACTATAAAAAGGTTGTCTCAAGGTTGATGAGGTGAATTTGAAGGCCCTGGGCAAAGGGACCGGTGTATGAAGGTGTCAGCAGCACCACAGAGTCCACTAGACACTGAAGCGAAATTGAGAAATTTAAGTAAAATATTTATATAAATGGATACCAATGTGTTATAGTTTGATAGGTAAAAAAAAAAATCAACCCTTTGCAAGAGGAATACCAAATGACCCAGTAGTTATTTTATATGACTTGATCCCTGTAGCTGTAAGGCATCTTTAGCAAATGACTTTGGGATTTCTGTTTTGGAAAAGTAATTCAGAAAGCTGTAATAGATGGAGGGAGCACAAACAATGAAGGGAAATTATGACGAGGTAAAATAAAAAGCAGAACGTTTTTCTCTCATCCTGGACCTCACTCCAGTTACCATGTCTGAGTGATCTGTCTCTAGAGAACCTCCTTCAGACTGATCACTGGAAAAAAAAAAATGGAGATGTTTTATCAGCTACTCCTTGTGTTTTACTGTACCGTCCATTGAGGGAAGTGAGAGCGGAATTTTATAAGACTATCATCACTCTCTTCTCTATCGCTCTCTCTCAAAGCATTTTGTATTTGATTCCATTTCATCTGCAGGCCTGCTGTGCAGAAACCCCACAACACAGGAAGAGATAAGACATGCTTAAACACACATTGTGTACTGTGGGCCATTAGAGAGACAGAGAGTCAGATGGAGAGAGAAAGAGTTTTTAAGATTGTAGTTTCAGTTTCAGGTATTTTCTTGTTTTCACTTTATTGTGCCTAACACTTCCAGAGTGTGTCTCTGTCCCAGTTAGTGGTTATGGACAGGCTCTGGAACCACCCTGGTCCTTGATCGGTTTTAAGTGGTTACAGAAAATGAATGACTAAATGAACTATTCCTCCATCATGTCGTCTCTTGGCCCTTCTTTAACTTCTTTAACCTCTATAACTTCACACCTACATCAAAGGTGAGAAAAGGGATGACAGTAACTGAGCGTGCTGTCGTGTTGTATATACTGTACAACATGCGTTTATCAGCCTTTTGATAAAACCGCTGCCTTTTGTAAGGTGAAAGTACGAGCCACGTCAGTCATAAATTCCCATATGACTAAATAATTTCAGTCATAAATCCACAATCACATTCCAGCTATAATTTCCAGCCCTGGTCAA
>JAOTRS010000012.1:18291099-18307188 GCA_028565755.1 Dinotopterus cunningtoni | reverse complement strand
TGTGTGTGTGTGTGTGTGTGTGTGTGTGTGTGTGTGTGTGTGTGTGTGTGTGTCTCTGTGTGTGTCTCTGTGTGTGTCTCTGTGTGTGTCTGTGTGTCTGTGTGTGTGTGTGTGTAAGCCTCCTCCTCATCTCTGACTCCACACCAGCATAGAACGCTCCAGTCATGTCTTCATCGTCTCAGACTGTGACTCTATCAGATGCTGCATGACTTCACTTTCTGTTTCTGATTTGAAGACAATGAGTTTTTAAGATTTTGTTTATTCTTATCGTGTGTTTGTGTTTAATAAATTTAAATTCATTCATTTACTGTGAAATCCCCTTTGGTTTAAATGTTTATTTATTTAAACACTGAACAGTAGCATGACTGGCATGACATACACACACTGAACAACTGTTGTTGTTTTAAGTAGTTTATGCTTTTCATTAACATCTCTTTTTATCCTGTGTGTGTGTGTGTGTGTGTGTGCGTGTGTGTGTGTGTGTGAGCAGGTGAACAACGCCACGGCGAGAGTCATGACCAACAAGAAGGCAGCAAATCCTTACTCAAACGGTACGGACGCTTGTACATGACACGATGGAGCCGAAAGTTAACAAACGATGATCTAACAAACCCGAGCCTGACTGTAGAGTCTGTAACATAGAATTTGTTCCTGACGATGATGTAATGCGTTAGATCAGGAGCTGTACGTATAAGGGGCAGCGTCTCTCATCTTGTGTGTGTGTGTGTGTGTGTGTGTGTGTGTGTGTGTGTGTGTGTTGTATGTTTTGCAGGCTGGAAGCTGAATCCTGTCGTGGGAGCTGTTTATGCACCAGAACTTTACGCAGGTGAGACACACACACACACACACACACACACACACACACACTTTCTCACTCACTACCTTGCTTTCTTTTCCCTTTATTTTTTTCTACAGTGTAGTTGTTGTGCTATCTAGCTGTTGCCGTGTGTGTGTGTGTGTGTGCGTCTGTGTGTGACGGGTAATATTTCATCAGGAAGAAGTGCTGACCACATTGAAGCTGTAACTGCGTGCCTTTCTGCTCATTAGGCTAAAGTCTGTTCATTCCTCAGACAGCTTTACAGCCAGCCTGTAAATAACACAACCTCTCTCTCTCTCTCTCTCTCTCTCTCTCTCTCTCTTTCTTTCTATCTAACCGTTAAGACCTATCTGTCGAGATGAAACTTTAAACTATAAATAACAATGACATGAATTCCCGCATAAATAATAACACCCGCCATAAATATTTTACTTTTACTGTTGTATGTAAATTAGCGTTTCAGATTTAAAGCATGAGCTAATGTAAGTGTCCATTGTGTAACATTTACGTAAAACCTCATCATAACGCTCATCATAATGGCTTTCATCAAATGATAATGTTCAAGAAACGCTGATGTGAAGCTGTAACAAGGAAAAGGAAGCGTAAGCAGCCTTAATACAACAATATCAATAAACAACAACAACTCAGGAGAGGATCAATATTGAGGGGCAAAATCAGATGAGACTGCATTCAGAATTAGCAACATTATTATAGGAACAAAAACCAAAACCATAATGAAATACTAACCATACTAGTCATACTAATGTGATGAGAGCTGCGAGAAGCTGTGAAGTTTCCTGTAAGGAGGTGTTTACATATACGGGGCGGTCATAAAGACTGTATGCCGTATAAAAAAACACAACAAATATTTGTGTCTGGAAATGAGTACATTCATGAACATGTCTTTTTGTTTAAAAAAAAACCTTCGGTATTATTCCGCATGATGCCGCTAGTCGGTCAAAGCCAAACAGGCACACTCAAAAATCAGCTCACAAAATAGTGAAACTGACAGATTACTTGGGGTACGAAATTCTGCCTCCTCCCCCTTATGCCCCCGACCTCACACCCAGTGACTTCTTCCTCTTCCATCACGTCCCCTTCCATCACTTGAAGGAACCACTTCATGGTAGATGTTTGAGGATGATGAGGTGATTACAGAGGTGGAACGTTTCCTCCTCCAACCAAACAGAAGGTGGAGACCAGCTCATCTATCATTTGGAGAAGTGTGGCTTTAGATGGAGGAAATGTAGAGAAGGACTAAGCTCACGACCAACATTTGTTTTCATTACATAATTTGTTTCTTGCCAATAATACTATTTTTAAAACCACCCCTCGTATGGTGTACGGAAGGAGCATTCAGTGTCAGGGCTGAAGCTGTAACTTTACCCACATCTTCAGGAGGAGTTTACACTTCTTTGGAGAGAATAAAGAGAAACCAGTGAGAGAGAAACTGTTAAAACTCAAAGCTGATTTGTTTATTTGATTAAATTTAACCATAAATAAAATTAAAAATGTATATATATGACTTTGTTCAGATAAATGTACTAGTTGGTAAATTCATGTGGTGTAACCGAAATCAAAGCAAACATTAAGGTGGTAACAGTGACGCATCATCACACCACCCCATCTATGATTATTTCCTCACCCCAGCACAGCCCTGATGGTTTTATTCCTCACATCAAAGTTCATATCTACCACGCGGCTGTGCAGCTGTAATGTAAACAGATTAATCTGAATCGGAACACTCGACACCTTTCTTACGCACCTGATGTATGTGAGTCGTGTGCGATATCAATCTGCAGTGTGTGTGTGTGTGTGTGGATCGTTTCAGGTTTGATCACCGTCCACAATAATGTCAAACACGTATGTCTTACATGCACACAACCTGCCGATGGAGCAGGGACATCAGGAATACGTGGTAAAATGACAAGATGACGCTTTGTTGTAAGCGAGTCACACACGCTGTGGGTCCACACACCATTACACACGCATTCAGAGACTGCCTGTAATATAACACATGCATAATTACACACACACACAGCACAGACATGTCTCTACGCGATGGTGTAATAAATCACTGCGAGTGTTTTAGCGTGTAGCAGGCGGGAGGCTCTTGGGCTGCTATGATTCATCGGCTGCTAATTTTTCAGCGCAGTTTGCCAAGCCTAAACGGCAGCATATGCTGACCAGCTGGGCCCAGAGAGATTTGCTCTTTAATCTAACACACACGCGCACATAGGAATGCAGGAAGCACTGAGATTAAGAACATAGATAGATTTGACTGAATGGTATATTTACTGAAGCTAAAGATGAGAAGACAGGAAACGAGATGAAAGTCTGTTCAGTCTAAAAAGTATGAGCTTTACACGAGTCCGGAGCTTTCGCTTAGCATTTCTGAGCCAGTCCTGATACAGCTCTGAAGTATGGTTCAGAACTGAGTCAGTCTTATGGCTGTATTTCAGAGTTCTGATGCAGTTCTGAAGAACAGTTCTACACAGCAGATGGTTTTCTGTAATTACTTTGAGTTTTCATGCAGCTCTATAGTTTTGAGTTAAAGGCATAGTTGAAGTTGAAGTACATATTGGTACCATAGGTTTTGGTTGTTATAAGTTTTCCTGCTCTGCACACTGATGGTAAAGTTTTGACCCCAGGAATGCGAGTACAGCGTAAATAATTGGGACAAAATTCCACAACCCTCATTCCATGCAAAAATACATTCCAAAGTAGAGCTGAGCTCAAGCTCAAGCATCTGAAGCTTCCGCAGTCCTACTGAGCTTAATCCAGTTGGTCTGTTTCAAAGTTGTGCTGTATTTAGTACAAATTTGGTTCTTTTCTTCCACCAGGAAATGGATATGTGCCTAGTTCCAGTTAGCCTAGTCCTGGTTAGCCATATGGCTAGTTACTTTGAAATAAATGAATTACATGTGTATTGGAAAGATAGATATATTTCCAAAGGAAAATTTTATTGTTACAGCAGCCAGTTTACATAATATACAACAATTAAATGCACAATAAACTAATTATCATGATTTCGCTCAAATTATTTACATTGTACTCACATTCCAGGTGACAAACTACTGTATATGGTTGGTGTGCTGATCAGAACATTTATAATGACCAAGAACTTTTATATTGTACTAATTGTATATGCACCTCAACATCTAATTTAAGACAGACTTAAAAAAAAATGGACTATCCCTTTAAACTTGAATATTTGCTTTACTCTTCTAGTGTTCTGGAATCATTTTATAGTGTTCTAATGCAATTCTCATGTTCTGATGTGGTTAGAAACTTGTTCTCTACAGCATGCTTTCCATTCAAATTCTCATGCAGTCCTAGTAAAGATTTCATAACCAAATGCTGTTTGAAAAATATTATTTTCTAGATTACTGACTCACATCTCAAGTTCTGATCTAACTGATTCTAAGTTGAAAGTTATTATGCAGATTATAGTCATTATGCTCCTCCAGTTTGATGTCGCAGTTGATGTCGCCTGATGTGTGATTCAGTACCATAAAGTCATGTGATTTAACATTTATAGTCCCTAATGTCTGTTCAAAACCTCAGATTTAACATACGTTTTCTGAAGATTCTGATTTTTATGATTAGAATTTCAGCCCTGCTTGCCATGTTTATATTATTTAGATGTCATGTCCTCCTTCCCTCTTTCTCTCTATTTCTCTCTGATCATTCTCCATGTTGTTGTTCAGACTGAGGTATTGGCAGAAGGAGGGGGTGGGGTGGTTCAGAGAGCAGGAGAACCTCTTTAGTACCACTGGGGGGTAACACTGGGGGGGTCTGCATGGCGCCAAAACAGCTCTCCTTTTCTTTATCCTGCAACATAAACCTCCCTGTGAGCTCAGTGAGAGCAACGGGGAAGGGGAGACGGGAACAGAGAGGGGGATTGGCTTCTTTCAGTGTGATTGGGTTCCCTGTCTGAGGAGGGAAATGAAGTAATCGCCCAAAATGTGCTTCCTGAGAGAGGGGCATCTGTGGTTTTCAGTTTAGCATTGTGTGTTAGTATTTATTCGATATCAATACATCCACTAAAAAAAGTTTTTTTTTTTTTTTTATGTTGGCTAAATCAATATTTTGGATTTTTTTTATTTCCTTCTCTTTCCACCATAGTTCAGTGTAAACATTCAGATCAGACCGTAATGAAACTCCAGCTGCGTTCTGTTCAGAGGAACCATGGGCAGTTGGGATTTAGCACCGTACACACCCATAAATCTAAACTATTAAAGTGTTATTGTAGCAGGAATGATGAAACAAAGCACTTCAGCATCATGGACATCTATAATTCAGCACCTCAAACAGCCGTAATTCAACATCACAGACTCTGTGTGGCTGTGATTTAGCACCGCACACTGTTCTACATATAAACGTATCAAGTTTTGCTGTAGTACATACGATTAAAAAAACATTTCAGTCGAATCAGTAAAATGCGATGAAATTCAGGACAAGGAACAACTTTTTACATGGAGTGCTGTGATTTAGTTCCATATTCATATGTGATTCAAAACCACGATTAGCTATGATTTAGTATGACAAAAAACTGTGGTTCATTTCCATGAGGTGATGTGATTTAATGTCATGGAGAGCTGAATTTCAGTACCATGGCTAACTCTAATTCAGTAGGCAACTGTGGTTTACTTAAACAAACAGATTTGATTCAGTGTAATAATTAGCTTTGTCTCAAGATAATACACAGTTGCAGTTCAGTACGATGGATAGCTGTGATTTAGTGCAATAATCATCTTTTTCACTACCCACAACGTTGATTCTTTCCTATTGCAGCTTTCATTTTTTTTATCATGGACAGCACTGATTCATTACCATGGAAGAGCAGTGATTCGTTATAGACAATTGTGATTCAATATCATAGAAAGATGTGATTGAGTTAAATGGTCAGCTCTGATTAAGCGTCATAATCATCTGGATAGTTATGATTTGATAAGAAAACAGCTGTGATTCAGTACCATAAAGTCATGTGACTCAGTACCATGGACAGCTGTAACTCAGTACCATGGACAGCTGTAATTCACTGCCACAAGCAGTTGCGATTCATTACCATGTTTCATTACCATATTCTGCAAGTTTAGTACAGCAACATTTGCACAACATTTACTGTAACATTAATACAGTATGTACAGGATTTCAATGATTTGTTTTATTATTAACTGCTGTGTGAGCATTGTACTAATTTCAAATTAGGAAAATGTGCTTCATTGTAACCGCAGTTACATTGTTTTGGAGATGTGAAAGCATCCAAGAACCTGTAGTGTGTTGCATGAAGTGAGGATGAGTGGGAAGTGAGAACCTTCTGAGTTGCCTGGAGTAGCTGAAGAACTTCTAAACGTCTCATAAAATTAATTCCATACTGATCCTGTTTGAGTACCCTTACCACTTAAATAAGTGTGTGTGTGTGTGTGTGTGTGTGTGTGTGAGAGAGAGAGAGAGAGAGACGGAGGTAATTAAGCCCTAGCCATTGATTAGATAGCTGCTCTCATCCCTAGATTAGATGCTCAGCGTGTCAACGGCTTAAACAGCCAGCATCAAAGAGATTGGTGTTGTTAAATCCCGGCGGGATTCCCAAACACATCCCGGAGTTTTCTTTTGGTCTCTCTGTATAGTTTTACAATGTGAAGATTTTTGGGGTTATCCAGTGTCATGCATGTGTTTTTGTGGTGTTTGTTTGTTTGGTTTGTATGCTCTGGAATTGCATTTCTTGGTTTTGATTTATGAAACAGATACTTGAGCTTGCAGGGTTCCACTGCAGTCCAAACACTCTGCTTAAATTGTTCTCTTAGGTTCAGGTCACGTCCTGCTTTTCAAGATGCAGTTACTAAATTATGTTTTGCTTCAATTCTGAAATGCTCTTCTTAAATTCTGATCACACAGTAAAAAAAAAAAAAAAAAGCATGGTGAATATATAATAGACAGGGCTGTCTCCCATTTTACATAATAGTGTGTGTGTGTGTTTGCTTTATCATGTGTTTACAGTTTGCTATGTGTAGATAAGTCGATTTTATGCTGAATGAATTCCTTTTCCTCTCTTTTTCTCTCCCTCTATGCAGTAACAGGGTTTCCCTATGCGACCACAGGGGCGGCAGTAGCATACAGAGGAGCTAATTTAAGAGGAAGAGGACGAGCTGTATACAACACTTTTCGCACAGCTCCACCTCCTCCACCCATCCCCGCCTATGGAGCGTGAGTTTCTGTCTGATGGGGGGAAAAAAATATGTTTTTGGCCTCTAATGTTCTTATTTAGTTTACAAACTTTTTAGTACTGCTCAGCTGTGCCGGTAACATGTACAATTTTTGTTCAGTACTATGGAGAACTGTCATTCTGTACTTCGCACAGTGGTAATTTAGTTCTATAATGTTTAAGTTTCAGAACTACAAAGAGCGAAGTTTCAGTACCACGGACAGCTGAGATTCAGTACCAGAAACAGCTCAGTTTTAGTACCATACAGTACATCCTGGGATTCAGTACCACGGACAGCAGGGATTCATGACCATAAACAGCAAAGATTCTGTAACATGGACAGCTAAGATTCAGACCCACAAACTGGTTGACTAAGTTTCAGTACCATGGACAGCTCTATTCCAGTAACATCAAATCCATCCTAGTCTGATGTCCTTCTCAGGTCTGAAATCCAGTTCATGTGTTCTAGAGTGTTGCTGATGGAATCCTGGATTCTTGTGGTTTAATGTGGTAATGCACTGAATCTCAGAGGAACTGATGTGATATTGATTCAGCTTTGAAACTCTGTTCTGATTTTGAAGTTCTGCTCAAGGTCTAAACAGATTCTGAAGTTCTCTTCTACGGTTCAGATGGAAATCTTATGATCCTAGTTCTGACATTCTGGAGTTCTTGTGCAGTAGTGCAGTTCAGTTCTGGAAGTTAAAGTGAATTCAGCCGTTCTGACATCTTATTCTAGTTCTGTGGACGTTCTAACGTTCTACTTTAGATCTCTTATGCAGTGCCTCATCAGTACTGAAACTAACTGAAATTTTATTCTATTCTGGTGTGTGAGAGAATGTTGTGTGTGAGTTTTTAAGAGGGCGTGTGTGACCTGTGCTTAAAGGGAGGAGTGATTAATGTATGTACATTTATACAATGTGTGCATGTGTGTTTAAAAATAGATTGTTCTATATTGGGAATGTAGATAAACTGACCCATATGCATATAGGAAGGACTTTGCATAATACAAGAGCTATACTGTACACACACACACACACACACACACACACACACACACACACAGATGTGTAAACCATGCATCTCTGCTGATCTCAGAGCAACTCTTCCATGCCACAGTCATTTGTCTTTAAGTCACATGCGTGTATCAAAAGGCACCTCTTTTCATTCTCGTTTCTCATGTCTTTCTATCTCTCTCTCTCTCTCTTTCTATCTCTCTCTCTCTCTCTCTCTCTCTAGTGTTGTTTATCAGGACGGATTTTATGGTGCTGAGATCTATGTGAGTACCTTCTTTTAGTTTCATAAATCAGACATTAAAATATTGTGTGTGTAGGAGATAGAAAGAGAGAGAGAAAGAGACAGAGGTGTGTGTGTGTGTGTGTGTGTGTGTGTGTGTGTGTGTGTGTGTGTGTGTGTGTGTGTGTTGCAATTCCCTGAGAGTGTAAAATAACCCTAGTTTTGCTCTAACTTCACTCTCTAAACTGAGTCGATGAATGGGCGTCCACTCTACCAAGAAACCTGACAAGCAAATTCTAAACTCCCTCTACAGTCTCTCTCTCTCTCTCTCTCTCTCTCTCTCTCTCACACACACACACACACACACACACACACACACACACACACACACACACACAGGATGAAGATGAGGTTAGCATTTGGCATCAGATCAGTCTCTTCTCTGCACCATTTGAGACAAAAATACCATTTCACACACACACACACATACACACACACACACACACACACACACACACACCATCTCCATTTCTATTATTTGGTTTACAATATTTTTGTGTGTGTGCAGGGAGGCTATGCAGCATACAGATATGCCCAGCCTGCCACAGCTACTGCATACAGCGACAGGTATGTATTACACACACACACACACACACACACACACACACACACACACACACACACACACACAGTTTCTCTAAGCTAGAGTGATAAATTTGAGTTGAAATTACTCTGCCTGGGGTGTGAACAAAAGACAGACTGAGACAAAGTGGAGGACAACAGAGAGAGAGAGAGAAGTTTATATAAAAAGACGAGCAGAACTGTTTCTGTTCTTTATCAGTATTGGATGGTCATATGGTCATTACGGATGTAGTGTGTCGCTAGTGATGATCTAAACACACTGCTCCCTGCGTTCAATAACATTACAATCGATCCACACACTCCAACACACCAATCAGTGGCACTGAGAGAGAGAACCAGAGAGAGTGTGTGTGTGTGTGTGTGTATCCCTCGGGACTGATTTCCCTCCCTGCTCTTTCTTGCCCATATTTCTCCCTGTATATAAACTCATTTAGCTCTGGCCACGGGGACAGGGCCGTTTGTTTTGTTTTGTTTCTCCGCTCTCAGTGTATTTGTTTCTGTTTCTGAATAAATGCCCCGGACTCCCTCATCGATTAGCGCACGCCTCGTCTCAGCCCAACATTATCGGATAGGTGGCGGGACTTCGCTAAAGATTTTAGCCCGGTTTTCTCCAGAGACGTGAAACGGTAAACTAACTCGCAAAATGTTCGATAAATTCCCTACAAATGGCTTCTCCTGTCGAAACTCGGCGCTCGGCGAGTCGCTGCTTTCCAGCGGTTGGGCTTGTGGAGGCAACAATTAGCTGTCTTTCTACTGTAGAGCTCCTGCCTGGACATGCTAGTGTAGGAACTTTAACCTAGAACCTTCTCAGTTCTCTTTAGGGAATCAGGCCTGGATGCTTTTGGTTTGTGGAATTTGTCAAATCAACTTTGCTCATGATGTTCATCCCAGTCACTCTGGTCAGGGTGCTTTCATTTAGTAATGTTTTGATGTTTAGATTCTGTTTTTTTTTTAAACACTAAGAGGAATTTTGATTCATGAAATTTATCCAAACACAAAAATCTTATGATCTTTACATGAACAACATGGTCGATTAAATTTGTGTTCAAATGACCTTTGACCCTCAATTGCTCAGTTATGTTACTGCAATTTAAAGTAATTTTGGATTATGAAAGTCAGGCAAATTGTGTGTGGGTGTGTTTGTAGTCTCACTTTATCCCTGGAAAGTATTGATACATGAGATTTATCTTCAGGACTTTAGCTGATGATTTGTGGCCCAGATGCAACTTTCATTATCCCACATATACCAATCATACTGAGCCCCTAAAGAGACATGGGTGGAAAAACACTTAAGCTAGAAATTGGATAGAATTGCAGTGTTTTACTTTTATAAATTACATTTATAAATATTCCAAATTTATAAATATTCTATATTTTCGCACTGGAATATTGATCCAGAATTATGTCATGTGGTCTCGATTTTGTTTCCCCCTATGTCATATCTCTCTTTTTTTTATCTTCCTCAGATTTTTTTTTTTTTTAAAGTTTTTTTTCCCTCTCACCCCCATGTCTCTTAAGTGGCTCCACACAATCATGTTCCAGTCATGGAGTTTAATGTATTTTTTTCTATAGTTAGGAAGAAAGTAAATTGTTAGGTGATCGTAGTAAGTACTTACCCTGTCATGTACGCAGTAAAATCCGCAGTGTTGATCAGAGTTCATACATAAACGCTGTAGGGTGTTCATTCAAAACCAGGAAATGTGCTGTGTAAACACACTAGGTCTCAGGATTGTGTGTCTCACACTGCAGGAGAACCAGGACCAGGAAGCCTAGAGCCAAAGTCAAGTATCTGATTTGTCCCGCAGTGGAAAGACGACTAATGTTGATCTGTTAAAAAAAAAACCTGCTTCATTTAATATTTGAGTACAACAGCACAAAAACTCACTTATAGAATCTAATAATCTAATGTTAATCTCCTGATTTAGTCAGTGCAGCTTTTATTCTCTCTCTCTCTCTCTGTCTCTCTCTCTCTCTCGCTCTCTCTCTCGCTCTCTCTCTGTCTCTCTCTCTCTCTCTCTCTCGCTCTCTGTATTGCTGGTTGACTTGCTGCCCTGCGCTCCAGGCTCAGGTTCCCTTATCTGCTCCCTGCAGACCTCCTCTATTTGTATGTGAGCACTGGAGGAAAGAGGGGAGGAGAGAAAAGCCAGAGTAAATAGAGGATGAAGTGAAGTCAAATAAATAAATAAATAAACAAAAGCCACGCATCTTGTCCTGCTTCTATAAAAAAGAAAAAAAGGAGGAGGATTAGTTCTGAACCGGCAGCGATAAAAACTGTACAGAAACACAATGGACAGAGAGAGAGAGAGAGAAAGAGAGAGAGAGAGTCCTACAGGAGTTCCTCAAGCTCTCAATTTTCCTCCCTTTCTGTCTTATTTTTTTCTGGCAATGTCTTATTCTGTCCTTTTACAGCCGTCAGTTCTTTCCCATTCGGAGACGGACTGAAAGACTCTCAGACAGATGGGCAGACAGACAACTGGAGACGGACAGTGATTGTATAGACAGACAGATACAATGAAACAGACAGACAGGCAGACAGACATGAGGACAGACAGATGGTCAAACACACACTTGCATGCCTGGATAGAAGCAGACAGACAGAAACAGACCAAAATATTTACGAACATGAAAATAGGAGGAGAGACAGAGATACCAGATGGATAAAACAGAGAAATATATGATAAACAGGTAGGTACAGTATACACACACACACACACACACACAATGCGGAGTGCAAAGTCAGTGTGATTTATTATTTATAGAAATGTTTGCGTCATTTTTTTCTGTCTTTTTTTTGTAAGCCTCCTTCACACACTCACAACCTTTAATGCGAAACGAAGTCTCTGTTTCTCCTTCACGCCATTAACGCATCTGCATTATTACACACTGAGGGCTTCTCCTGCTGCCCAGCTTTATACACTTCACCATCCCTAACTGAGTGAAACCAACACTGCTGATGTTCCACAGTGATACACCAGTGTTAAATTCTCTCTTTGTGTGTGTGTGTGTGTGTGTGTGTGTGTGTGTGTGTTTAGCTATGGTAGAGTCTATGCAACGGCAGATCCGTACACTCACACGATCAGCCCAGCTGCTACATACAGCATCGGCACAATGGTGAGTTCCTGCTGCATCACACACACACACACACACACACACACACACACACACACACTACACACACCACCGGGTCATAAAGTCTAAGTTCATGACCAAGAGCTGTTTTTACCCCTATTAGTTTGTTTACAATCCAAATCAAAGTGAAATGGATAAATTTTTTAAACAATTAAATAAACAAATAAATGAAAATAAATAAATAAATGCATTCTGAGGAATGTGGAGCTGAAACCAATAAACCCCTTCACTCTTTGCTTAACCGGTTCCACGAGAAATCGAATTATCAACTCGGCACTCATTTGAAACGTTTTGTTTGTCAAATCCAACGATTCGTTTAGTGCCTTGTGTACATGTCCTGTGTCTCACGGCTCAATTCAGTGGCTCACAGCGAGAGGTCACGTCTGCAGTCGAGTCAGCTCAGAGTCGAATCTCTTATTCACTAGAGTTCAGTCGGAAACACCGACAGGTCGTGATATACAACTGACACAGTGAACTGTTCATTTCAATCTGAAAAAAGAGGGACAAATTAATAAACAATAAGAAAAGAACGAGACGTGTCCTGGGCCCCCATGTGTTACACCAGCACTACACCGCACCTGTATGAACATAGCAGTTTTAGAGCGCTGTCAATACGGCAAAAGTGTCTGGAATAAAGATCAAATATTTAATATGTTGTATTAAGATAAAGATAAAATGTAAGAAGAACACCTTTCCCAAGATCTTGGTGGTGGACTTTACTTTGAGACCCGCGTGTACACCTTCCCCTGCGCGCTGACTCTGTGCTACTGGAATTATCTGTTTGTGTGTGTTATGTCGTCTCTAGTGCCCTCTAGTGGATATTTCTTACTCTCTGACATGACAGTGAAGCATACTGCAGCATACTGTACATACTCTTGTGTTACATATAACAGTTATACATTGAACCACATAATATGAGAGCAATAATATTGAGAGTAAAATACCAACTGCCTACACACACCTAACAAACATATACACATTCTCTCTCTCTCTCTCTCTCTCTCTCTCTCTCTGTGGTCCCTTCCTGGGTAGATTGTAACTTTGAGTAGTAGTTGCACCTGAGATATACAGACTGAGTTCCATTTGAAAGGAAGCATTAAGGCAGAACTTTGGCAAAACCTTCAGCTACTTGGGTAAATTGAACAGAATTACAATATTGACATCAAAAGGAAAACAAGTAATTGTTTACAAGACAGCTGTTGTGCTTTCTTACAAAGAGGATGCCTTCTGAGGATGGGACGCAGGGACTGTCATCTCCCGCAGCCAAGTTAATGTCTGTTTTTAGCTAGCGCGTGCAGCATCAAACTTCTCTGCTTAAGCACCTTACGAAAACCCCTATGCAGTAAGGTGCTTTCAGTAAATGAAAGAATTGACAGCAATGGCAGTATGGAGAGTTAAATAGAACATCAAAGATGGAAAACACTGGGCAGAGAGTGAGGCGAGCTCTCCTCTTCTTCAAGAGCTTAGCGAGCATGGCAGGCGCGCTGCAGTGTGCCGTCGGAGATCCAAATGCATACATCAGATTTGAAGAGAGAAAAAAAAAAAAAATAACTGGAGTTGATTGGACCAGCACGTTCCTCCTAATAAATGAGTCAGGGGTTTAAGCATTGCGTCATGCTAACGAGCATTAAACAAGAGGGAAATTGTTCCGCAGTGCAGCTGCTAGCTAAAAGCTTTCATTAATTATGACATTTCCTTGTCAAATCCTCCTTATTTGCTCAAATAAAAAACTTTGCTATGAGCAAATCTTCTGTTTTCTTTCCTCTTACCCTCTGAATTTCCTTCCACAAGAGTGTTTTCACAAACCACATCGATCCTCATAATCATAAATCCTAAGGCTGTGTGTGTATATTTATCCACATATACAGAGTTATGAGTGTGTGCGGGTGATGCAGATGTAAAGAGAAACACTTCCTGAGCGAAAAGAGAGAATTACAATCCAACAGCTCCTAATTCTTTCATCATAATTGATTAACATCTCGGAACGGGATCACGGCGCTCCTTCGCGTTTAAAAAGACAGTAATTTGGTAATTAGCTCCTCTGAGGCCGAGTGAGGCTCTCTTTCTCCAGCGTGGAGGGAAAGTTCAGTAAACCAGTTCTTTCGCTTTAATGAAAAGTTTGAAGTTCTTCTCAATTAGTCAGAATAGGTCTTTTAAGGTTTGAGACGTGTCCCGTGGAGAGACGCGTAGCCAGATCTCTGTCTGATGAGGAACACAGCGCGTTAAAGCCACTGGCTGTGAGGTTGGCACCTTTTGACGCACTTAAAAGAGAATATTAACAGGATGTCTCTTTTGAAACGAGTGTTTCCAGAAGGAAAGGACGATCCGTACAGGTCTTGGGTTTTCGATCTCACGTTATAAGAACAAGTGATTATGATGACGGATGTTGTCAGTGTTACAGCTGGATTACAACCGTACTGAACCTTGTGTGTGTTTCCTCCTTATACTGTAAAACAAAACAGGACATGAGGTCTCTCTCAGTTGGCTGGGCTTTCAGTCAAATTTTTCTGATTTGACTAAAAGCCCAGGAAGTGAGATGTTTTTTGTAGACTTAGTATATAGAATAAAAATACATGAACAATAACCATATGGCTTGTGATACATGTCAAATTGCAGATGCCTGATAATTAATCTGATTTTGTTTTGACTAAATGCAGAGGTTTTAAAATAAATAAATAAATAAATAAATAAATGTTGCTGTATCTGAAATCTATAAAACATCCTGTATTGTGCCTTGCCATAAATAGATTTCAACAAAACAACATGGAGTTTTTATTAGGCAACCAATTATCATCTAATAATTAAATAATCTTAATTAGTGCTCTTGCACAGTCACATCATCACCTCATAATTTTCCTGCCCATGTTAGCATAAACCAGAGATCACTGGAGTGAAGTGGTGGTGGTGGTGGTGAGGCTCAGGTTTAAACTCTACCATTCGTTAGGGTGCCATAGTTGCATCTCTCATTGAAACCCTTAAATAGAATTATTGTTCTATATTCAACGTTGATTGTTTCCCCATTACACAATATTTTAAAGGTTTATAGTAAAATTATAGAAAGTAAATAAATGTTTGACCAATCAGAATCCAGGACTCAATGCACAATTTACACACAGGCCCTGAACGAATATGTCTATGAAATCCAGATATTTGTTTTGTTTCTTGGAAAATCCAGGTAGTGGGAAATGCTTAAAAATAGGTTTCAGTTGTATAATAAGAGTTTCTCTCTGCATCAGCATCAAATAAATGCTTGTACCACTAACACACACATAAAGTTTAATCAATATACAACTACCTTCTTTCAGGAAAACGCACCACAGCCTTAAAAACAAACAAAAACAGAACTTTCTAAATAGAAAGAGTTTCCTGATCTGGCTCTCTTCACGTGTGCTGGAGCAGGAAGGGAAGGAATGAGGAAGGAAAGAGGAAAGACGTCTCCGCCTCCATCACTCTGACTGCCCTCCTCTTTTTTCATCTTTGATGTTGCAGGCTAGCCTCTGCCGAGGAGCGTACAGTCGCTTCACACCCTACTAAAGCTGAGACACACACACCGGCCGTGTTAAACTAAAGCGAGCAAACCCCTCTTGTCCGACAGGCGAAACGAACAGCTGTCGACGGCCTCGTCGCACCACAACACTAACTAGTGCACTGTCCAAACACACAACAGCTTCGTGTGTGTTTGTGTATTTGTGTCTGGCTTTGTATGATGTCACTGGTTATAATGGTTTACATCTGAATCAAACCCAGCCCTTACACTCCTGTGTATTTCATGACGGCTTGTTGATCTGTCACCATCACTTTTTATTTCCCACTGCAGAAGAAAACACCACTGATGTTAAATGACATAAATATAAAGATAATGCTTCTGATTTTCCCTCCAAAATTTGTTCCATTTAAAAAAAAATGTTTTCTACTAGAAAACATAACATGTATTTATTAAACGTTTTTAAACAAATTATAGTTAAAAAAATATTTCTGAATAAAATATATACAAAAAAATTAATCAGGATATTGAACACCAAGATCATTAGAGAAAATCCTAAATAATCAAATATGTATT
>JAOTRS010000012.1:18254389-18264718 GCA_028565755.1 Dinotopterus cunningtoni | reverse complement strand
ATTTCATAGTCTTTTATTTTAAGGTCACGGGCAGTTGTCTAAAGCATTTCACTGCATATCGTACTGTGTATGACTGTATATGTGACAAATAAAATTTGAATTTGAATAAAATTTGAATTTGAATTTATATTCATCCATCCATCCTCCATCCATCCATCAAGGAACCTCTGCAGTCCAACTAGGGACCGTGGAGGCCAATGGTGACCATTGTATTTATTCCCATTTTGTACAACCATGGTACTGTAGGTCCTCTGATCAACTTTCACACGCATTCACACACTACAGACAATTTGCAAATGCCAGTTAGCCTAATCTGCATGTTTTTGAACTGTGGGAAATCCACCAAGCACGAGGAGAACATGCAAACTCCATGCACAACTTCATATTAAAAGGTGTTTTTTCTATAAACGCAACCTAATTACATCTTCCATCAGCCACTGCACATGACCTGACCACAACACCTATGCCACATGACTAATTGCAGCTGACTCATGTTAATTTTTTTTTCAGCACCATCAAGCACTACCCAGCACTCTATGTATGTATATGGTTGTTGTCTTTACCTTTCTTATGATGTTTCTTGTTCATGCTGTTATGTTTACTTATTCTTGCTTAAAGTAATCGGTTTCGTACACCAGCATCTGGCTGAGCTCAAAAATGTGACAGAATAAACAATCTCATTGTGGAAGGCTTCTGGAAACCACCATATAGTCTCCTAGCCTGATATGTGAACATGGTGAGCATGAACTGATCAGCACAACATTGGCCTGGCTCAAAACTATCCATCCTTTCAAGAGGCAAAAACCATCTCTTTTCCCCAATCAGGCAAAACCATCTACCACCCGCCATGCCTCACTGAAGATGCCGTTATGGTTCATGCTTTCGCAGTGGTCGTCACTCTACCTACATCCTCCACCATGAACATTAGTACACCCCCTGGTTTCACTTTGAATGGAGCTCCACCTTCTTACTCCCAAGGTTGTCATTCTGCTTTTTTGCTCCACTTCCGACTTAGATCTGCCTATTTACTCCTCTGCCTTCTTGCTCTGCTGAGGACACAGCTGTGCCTTCTAATTCCTTTGAGAACTACACTGTCTTCTTTCTCTCCTGAAAATTTCGCTTTGCCTCCCTGCTTGGCTGAGATACCCTCCTACCTCCTTTCTATACTGAGGATGTCTCTCTGCTTTCTGCTCTGCTGAGGACACCTCCATCCTTGCCTTCCTGCAATGCTGAGGACATCTCCCTGCCTTCCTGCTATGCTGAAGACATCACTCTTCCCCTTGCTTTGTGGTGTACCTTGGTCTTCCCTCTTGCTTTTTTTTTAAGGATCTTGCTCCCCATTTGCTTCACAGAAAATGTCTCTCCCCCCACTCTCCTGGCAGAGGACCTTCACTTTTTCTCGTTCTTCATAGGCTACCCTCGGGTTTGTCCCTATCTCTCTGTGGATCAACCTTGAACTTCGCTTCTGACTTCTGGCTTTCCAATTGTTGTCACTCTGCTTTTGTGATCCACTTTGGCTGGCATGTCACTCTTTAGTTATGTGGAGAAGATCAGTCATGTTGTAGAGACTTAAAGCTGGGCTGCCCAAGACTTCTACTTAAGTATATAGCATCGGGAGCCCTTCAGTCACTGCACATGACCTGACCACAACACCTATGTCACACTTGCACATTTCTCTTGTTTAGCACTGTCCTTTGTTGGGTCATCACCTAACTTAAGTTACACTTATGTTGGTTCTTGTACATGTTCATAACAAACATTTTTCTGTACCTACCTCCACCACAACTCAAAACACTGATTAAAAAAAGCAATTATCCTCTACTTAGAAATTACATCATATAAATGTCTATTATATTCCATGTCTACACTGAAGCGCTTAATGTTACATAATAAAATCTTCTATTAAAACGACTGTACGCACATACACATAGCTAACAGATAGCTATTTATATTGCTCACAATGTCTTATTAGAAAAACATACAAGTTCCAGCCACATATTTCAGCTGTGTAACAAAACAGTGTATCATAACACAAGTGAGTCAAAAACACAACATCAAATGTTCAGCTTTATGCAAAGAATAAAACGCAATGGGGTGATCTGATGAAGCAGAGTTTATAATACCACCCCAAAGTTATTACTTTCCTACAACAACATATCCTGAAGTGTTTCATTCTTTCCTCACACTAACAATGAAACAGAATTGCAGTTTTCTTGTCCTGATACCAAAATCTTCCTAGACGCCTGGAATTTTAATAGATTATGCCACCCAGGAAGCAAAAAAATCAACCAGTCCAGTTACCAGATGATCAACTCGTGCACCCTTGCTAACAATTTTTTAAAGAATTATACGCTGTACTTTTTATCCCTTTTCAGTTACATTTAATGCTGCTGAAAATCTGTGAAAATATATTATTTCCTGTTCTTATTTCATTATAGCAGCTATAAACAGCCGTTCCCTTACCAGTCTCTCTTTAATCTCTCATAAAGCCTGAACTCTTCTGTTAGAAATCTTCAATTACAGCTTTTCCCCTGACTATTAAAAAGCGTTGACACTGGAGACTCCTTCCATACATGTTACACAAACATCCTGTTACAGAAATCTTCACTGTATCAACAATTATGCAATAATCATAAATAATTCTCTGGTATTATAGAAACAATAACCTTTTCAAACACAAATATTAATAGACCGCTTTGACCAATCCGAACCCAAAATCCAACAGGGCTGCGGTATGCGTTATTATACTATAGTGTGTTCCGTATCGAGCAAAACCAGCTAACTAGTACAGCAATAATATAAATAGCTGACGCTTTAGTGGACTCCTCACCAGCTGACACATGCACACACACACACACACACGCACAGCTGTTCTGATTTAAAGCATTTCACAGCCTCCCCTCATTGGGGAAATGCAAAAAAATAAAAGCTAAAAAGGCCACAGATTTACAGGTTTGATTGTTGCACTAACAAAGCGTTGCACTAACAAAGCGTGACCCCTCATGAACTCGGCTTCACCTTCCTGCTCAGATAGAGATTTAACTTTTGGCAGAAGAGGTTAAATTTTTTCCCCCCCTGAGACCCCACCCAGGTGCGAGGGAAGAATATTTTCCAGCGACAGAACTGGAGACATTAATAAAACCTGCTTTAGAGGGTTATAGTCCAGTCATAAACCGGATTTAACCCGGATCGAGGGCAAAATATTTAATCCGTAGACAATGAGTTACATCCAACTTTGTCTTTGTGTTGCAACCTCACAACATTCCTGTGTGCTACCATGACAGCATATTAGTTTAAAGTTGCAAAAAATTAATTTACAGATCTGATTAATCAAAAATACCCAAGAAATACATATACAGATTTGATGGTAAGTCAAATCTAAAATCATGTTGCATTAAAGATGCTGAGGTGGTGCTTCATATCTGAAAGCTTGCGAAGGCTAAAATTAAGGCTTAAAACTTTAAACTCAGATCCTATATAAATATAAATGTATTTTTTTTTAAAAAACAAGCAAACTAAATATAGCCTACAGATAAAAAAATAGACATTTCCAAGGCATTTAAAGTGCCTTAAAAATGGAAAAGCTCCTGCGTTATCTGAAGTAAGTTAACAATTATTGTCTTAGATATCAAGACGAATTGATGTATCGAATAAGTCGAATATTTTTTTTTTTTTTGTCTGGAGTGAGGAAGAAAAATTAGCATGAACATTAGAGAAACCCATAAAAGGAGAACACTGAGGCCTGAGAGATGGGAGTTATTTTAAGGTTAAAAATCATCAGAAACCCCAGTTTGGGGTGTTTAGTTTGTACAGAAGGTGAAAATAATGCAGATCAGGTCATCATTTAGGCATTTTGGACACATTAATGATTAGAAAAAAAGAACACACAGACACACATTAGCCTGGCTCAGTGAGGCTAGAGGGAAGAGAAGTGGCTGGTTGCCAGGGAGATTTCTTTAGCTAACGTTAACGGCTTGAACTGGAGGGAACAAATAAATAATAAAAAGATTTGTGCATTAAAAAAGAGTGATTATCGGATTTAGCTATAGTCATGCGATGCGTTTGTTTTTTTCAGTCTTTATGCGCTAACAGGGTGGATACGGAGCAGATCAAAGCACAATAACGAGATCAAAGCGTAACCTCGCAACATTGTCATTATTATTCTTAGTGTCAGTGCGCGCGCGCGAGCGTGTCATCAAAAAAAAGGTCGGGATTTTTGTTACAATTATCTCGCACAATGATTCAACACGCTGGCGCTCAAACACACACACACACACACACACACACACACATCCTGTAACACACCGACTGTATTTACACCAAATCTGTCCAGCCGACGGATTAAATCATCTTCGTCTAAAGATATCATTTCTTCATCCTGACTCTGATCTCTAATCTCATCCCAATCACTCGTTTTTCTTTTGTTTCATTCGGATTTTTTTTTTTTTTTTTTTACCTGGAGCTATTTTTTGCGCCAGGGTCCATCCCTTGGAAAGTAGTCGTCGTCGTCATCTCAGGCAGGATTAAAAAATAAAAAAAAAAACAATGATGAGTGAATAAACCTGGTGTTCAGGGCGGTTACGGAGAGCTCGAGCCGCTAGACGGTCTAAAGGATCCTTTCTCTGGCGCGCGCATGGACTCCGCCCGACTCGGGATGAATAGAATCTGGGCAGAGCGGAGCGGCTCGAGCTTTAACGCCTGCCCACATGGACCCGCCCACCGCACGACCGCGACCTTCTGATTGGCCAGGAGGGAAAGAATTCGGGATCTGATTGGAGAAGCTTCACGTCGCTAAAAGTCGCTCTGAAGGGTTTTTTTTGCCCTCATTCCACCGAAATGACAAGCGGTGATGCAGCGTCCATTACAGTTCTGTCTGGGGAGGGACCCGAGTTTAAAAAAATAATAATTCCAGGAGTGTTAGTTCAGCTTAAAAAAAAAAAAAAATTGTCAACCAAAAATAATAATAGTAATAATATCATGTTCTGTCCAATCTGCACTATTAATTCAACACTTTGATTGGCCAAAAAACAAACAAACAAACAATTTCTCTGTATGATGTCAGGTATTTGGGAATGTAGGTGATTTTCTTTTTTCTTTAGGAATATCTTTTTTAATTATTCAGTAAATAATTCCAGTATTCAAGTTCACCCCTTATTCGTCACATATACATTACTATTCTTCACATATTCCAGCTTTTTGTTAATAAAGCAGGGGTCAAAGTGCAGGGTCGGCCATTATACGGCGCCCCTGGAGCAGCAGACAGGGTGAAGGGCCCAACAGTGGGGGCAACCTGGCAGAGCTGAGGATCAACCCACAGATTAGATGCGTAAATCAAAGCCCTAACAGACTGAGCCACCACCGGCCACGTATTTGAAATCGCTATAGTCTGCAAAAAAATAAAACAAGGGTTAAAGCAACCACTTTAATGAGAAATGGTGTAAATCCGGCATGAAAAAAAATTGCTATTTTGTACAGACATTAATGCTAAAAAAAAAATTAAAATCATGACCCATATTCCCTTCTGCAATTGATATATTGCTATTTTATATATTGTACACAAATACAGACAGATAGACAGATGGGTAAGATAGATATATACATGCAGTTGAACCTCTGCAAATTTAATTATTGCCTCTGAAGGCGACTTCTTAAGATGAAAATTTGTATTAGGATACACAATTTTTCCATAAGAAATAAATTAACAATATTACAAAAAAAAATGCAAAAATCATGGCGCTTTTGAACACATGCCATAGTGTGTATAGTGGTTTGAGTCTTTTGAAACAGCTTTTGCTAACTAAGAAAAATAAACTAAGAAAAAATTCACTTCACTACACTTAAAACATTTTAATGTGTTTTTATGTTTCACATACCCTAACAAAATGAATTGATATTGTATATACTGTATATATAATATTTTTTCAACAAATGGAAACTTATGGCCCACCCTGTATATTTGTTGTATTGTTGAAAGTTCAATTTAAAAATTAAATATCTGTTCAATTTGCATTCTTCAAAAGTGACTACCTGCATAAACAAACAGGATTTTCATCAGGAATTAATGAGTCAAATATCAAATATGAGGTAAAAAGAGTTTTTCTTTATTTTAACAAATTATTTATTAGACAATACAGATGCTTAACTTGACAGAAATATCAGGACTTAATATCCTTATTCACAATTTAGCTACTGAATGCGGGGCTTGTTTCACTTTACGTGTCTACTGCCAATTAATAATAATAATAATAATGACTATTATAATAATAAAAACCAATTTGCCAGAAAGAATATGACAAAAATAAAAGCAGCTAAAATAATGAGAATGTCCTGTATTACAGAGTACCTAAACTTCATCAGGTGTTCGTTTCATACAAAGGGACTTTCTTATATCTTTTGAAGCTGTAAGCTGTAAAAAAACGGTCTCACCCTTTAAGTTTGGCGTCAAGATATTGTTAAAGTAATAATCGCTCCACTCACATAACGGGTCAGCAGAAAGACCTCGACCACAAAGTAGTCACTTCTTTCCAGAGAGAGTGGGAGACCGAGAGAGAGAGGAAAAAAATAATTCTGGGTTTCTGATCTTACAGCGTCATTCACACTGCCATGTTAATGTGTGTGTGTGTGTGTGTGAAATCACTTATATACAAAAAGCAGTAACTGCAAAGCTGAAAGAGCATCAACAAGCTATACAACAGCAGTCAGGAGTAACTGAGAGGGGGGGGGGAGGCAGTGTAGTTTCTGCGTTTAGATGAAGCCTCCTGTCTGTTGCTGGAAAACGTCAATTGTGTCTTCATCCTCCATTTCCAACTGTGAGAGAAAAAAAGGAGAGAGAGAGAAACATGAGTGAGCATCGTATGTGACTTCAGGCGACTTTTCCGAACGCATTGTGTGTGAAATATTTCCACCAAGTCTGTGAAATCTGGCTCGACACACTTGAAAGCTTCACTAAGGCTTCCTTGGGCTTAACGGAGCAAACTGTGTGTGTCGTTATCCAAAAACGCTGCTTCGACAAAATACAGCTGGGATTAAGGTGACAAAAAAAAAAATAATAATAATCCCTGGTGACTGAAACACTATCAGGGGAGGGGTGTGTGTGCGCGGGTGTGTGTGCATGTGTGAGAGTAATAAGCATAAATCTTTCAGAGTGGGACAAAGGCGGGGGGAGAGACTATATAATGTTATACTACAGGGCTGATGGGTTCTGGATTAAGTTTCTATAACATCGTCCCTGACAGTAGAGCGGGGTTATATTAATGCCTTATCGTTGCTATAGTAACAGCTCGTTCACAGGGAAATAGGTTTGTTTAACATTTGTGGAGGGAGTCTCCAGTGTCAGCAGGTTTGTAACATTACGATAAAAGAGGTTTACACGTTGTGGTTTCTTTTTAACATGTTTAAATTCATTTTTTTGTTTTTATACCTGATCAACTACGAAAGACATGATGGTGCCAGAAAAACTAAAAGAAGTATTCACTCTCCTGCCTTCACATGCATATGAACTCGAGTAACCTCCATTTTTAAACCAGAGGATTTAATATGATGTTGTGGCCCCGCCACCTTTGCAGCTATAACAGCTTTAACTCTTCTGAGAAGGCTTTTCAAAAGGTTTAGGAGTGTGTTTATGGGAATTTTTGACCGTTCTTCCAGAAGTGCATTTGTGATGTCAGACACTGATGTTGGACGAGAAGGTCTGGCTCGCAGGCCTCCCAAAGGTGTTCTATCGGGTTGAGGTCAAGACTCTGTGCAGGACAGTCAAGTTCTTCCACATCAAACTCGTTCATCCATGTCTTTATGGACCGCGCTTTCTGCACTGGTGCGCAGTCATGTTGGAACAGGGAGCGGCCGTCCCCAAACTGTTCCCACAAAGTCGGGAGCATAAAATTTTCCAAAATGTCTTGGTATGCTGAAGCATTACGAGTTCCTTTCACTGGATGTAAGAGGCCGAGCCAGATGACTAAAAAACAACCCACACCAGTTCCAACACGACTGCAAGGTTCAAAGTCTACAGGGATTCAAAGTCGTACTGTCGACGCTGCAGGTGAACTGATTTTTAAAACCCGGGTACGATTTTCTTCAAAGGGGGAATAGACTTGTTTAACACGTATGAAAGGAGTCTCCAGTGTCATTGGGTTAAGTTTTATAAACCTGATCAACTTTAGAGAAGAAAGAAATAAAAGACACAATGGTGACAGAAAGACTGTGTATAGCTGCTATAATGTGTATAAGGGGAGAACATGTTTAGAGATATTTTACATAAACTACATTAAGTTTAAGTGGATATAAAGTATGATGTGTTGTTAATTGTGGCTTTAAAGGAATAAAATATTTGCCAGGGGTATAAGGTGTTTTTAACAGGATGTCTACGAGTTTCTACGCCATTCTGTTAACTCCAATTTATGTACATTATCCCAGATGACTAACTGAAGCCATTTTACTCTGTTTAACGAGGCGCTCTAATCAGGCGCCGCATTAAAACCCTTCATATTGCGTCGGGTGAATACGACATCCTTCCTGAACTACTCTAAAATTCACATCGGACTCGTCTTGGTCTTCGGTCATAATTTCGCTATAGCGTTCCAGCTCGATAAAGCTCCAGCGCGATGGCCGGCCATAATGGTTGGAGCGAGTTTTGCGGCTTTAACGATCTATTGATCACGTTTATTGATCACGACACAATGGCGGTCTCTTTTGTGTTGTTAAAATGAAGGGAAATGAGCGGCCTCGCCTAAATACCTACCCATCTGCATGAAATATGCATTTAGATCCGCGCGCGTGTGCAGCTGACCCCCGGCTTTGTGTTCCCAGGGGACCCGGACGAGGGTCTGAACAAAGCTGCCATATGCAGGGTCCAAATGTCAGTGAGTGTGTGTGTGTGTGTGTGTATTTGGGTGACACTAAGATGTCTTATTTAAAAGCCAGTTATCAGACACTTGTATGTCAGTTTGATACTGAACCAGATGGGAACGTCTTTACAGTCACTACAAGTCTACATTATACACTGCAGCTTTTTGCTCGCTGAGGTCGGAGCAGATTATATTTAAATGAAAAACGACATGAAGTTCTGGATATAAACCAGTATCCGGGGAGGCGTGTTCCAGCACCAGCTTGTGAATGGAGTGGGGGCGGACTCACTCAACCTGCGTGATTAACATTGCTTCATTTATTTATTCTCTGTGTTTCCCCACAAACAGAGAGAGAAAGATGGTGTCACGGAGCAGCACATGAGACAGATAGATCACATCCTGCTGAGCTTTTTATGTCAGTGTGTGTGTGTGCGTGTCCGTGTTCCAGTAATTCTCCTTTTTTATATATATAAAACGCATGTTATTTTTATTCATTTGCAGAAAATTCCCCCCTACTGAGACCAGGATATCTGAAAATAATTGAGAATTAAATATAATTTATGTTGAGTATTAGTTTAGTTAACACTTTAACAAGGTAGAAATACTCAGAATGCTGATGTCATACCCACACGCCTTCGCTCATATCTAACACCTTTTATAGTTTTATATTTTTGTTTATACACTTCTCAGTATACAATTACTGTGTAATTAATATATTTTAATATGTTTATATTTTAATTATATTATATTGTAACATTTGTAAATATGTACATTGAAAAAATAATTATTTCTACATTTCAGCTCAAATTTTTGCATTAAATAAAAATATAAATTTTATGTAAAATTTTCTTATTTATTTATTTTTTTGGTTATTCTATCTCTGTACAAGTACAACAGAATTGATAAAACAGTAATAAATAATGTAGGAGAAATAAAATAAAAGAAAATAATAATAGTAAAGACATATACTGTACACACACACACACACACACACACACACACACACACACACACACACAGTGCCACATATGCTTGTAAACATAAATGATGAGTTATTGCACACGTTCAGGCTACAAATCAGTAGAACTTGTAAAAATAGATAATTATCTTTTTTTTCTTTTCAAAATTGTATTCGTTTAGTTCAATTTTCCTTCCATAATAATGAAATCTTAATTAAATCTTTGTATTTTGTCCTCACTTCATTTTTAGGTCACATACAGTCATATAAGCGATATATATTATTTATTTAATTATATATACTTCTTGGTATAATTAACCTTTGCACATTCTGTCTCATTTATATATTTTATACTTCTATTTTAAGTACATTTTATTGTAACCTCTGTGCAGATTGGTAAATCTGTATATTTGTCACATAGATTTCATCACAATTTTTCTTTTATTTTACATTTTTCTTGGTGCAGTTTTTCTTTTACTGCAGTGAAATCTTTAAATTCTACCCTATATTTATTAGGTCACAAACAGT
>JAOTRS010000012.1:18153384-18168281 GCA_028565755.1 Dinotopterus cunningtoni | reverse complement strand
ATTCTACAGTTTTTTATTATTTAATTATTAATTAATTATTGTTTTTGAAGGGGAACAAGCCAGAGGAGGTATGTTTCTCCTGAGGTTTGGGCTAATTTCTAGGATAAAAGAATGCAAATACGAGGCTAGCCAACTCTGAGGTAAAAGCCCTGTCCACTAGAGGGCAGGTTAAAGCTGGACCACTGAAACTGGATGCGATCATGTCGTGTCATTTTTCATAGCCAGGTTAACGATGAAGATGAGGGAGGTGACAAGGTTTTGATATTGTATACTAACGCTGATATAAACTTTAAACATTACAAACCGCAAACTGTTAAACATCCACAAACGGTGATAGCACAACGCGACATGGAGACACATTACAGCATTGTTCATCTAGTGACATGATGGAACATTCTGCATGTCAGCTAAGAAGCAGAGCGATACTCAGTGTAAACAAGCAAATCTCAACATTATTTGCCACTTACTAACTGTCTGAAATCACATCTACATACATACACTCAAAGTATAAAATGTAGTCAAGTAAGAAATATTAAAGAAAAAGATGTCCAAACAATGTGTTCAAATACACACAAAGCTCTAATTGCATATGTAGAAAGAGATTAACACGCACTCAAGTTCCTAAATTCTTCAATATCTTTAAGTTAACATTGTTCTATCATTTCCTCTCCACATTGGTTGTTTAAAGCCCCAGAGAATCACAATCTGCAATTCTAAGTAAGGCAAAGTAATCAGTGCCAGGGACGGTGTGATGGTGTACGACTACATGTGATTGAGCTGTTACTATAGAAACACTAATGTTTCTTTAAAAAAAAAAGACATTGTGTTGTAGAAAATGAATCACAATTTTGACTTCAACAGCACTGTGGTATAAAAAGAGGTTCATGTTGGTCATATCAGTGAGTGATGTGAAGTGGACGGAGCAAATCTCACTAAGGCTGATATCGGATGTCCTGCCCACACTGATTTCATTCTAACAATGTGTCCATACTTAAACTGTCTAAATTTTGACCAACCAATAAATAAAAGCTAGCCATTAAGGGAGAGAGGGAGAGAGAGTCTAAGGTAATTTTAGCCATTAGAGAAAAAATGCTAACCATAGAGAGGGAAAACTACCTTAGACAGCTAATCTGTGAGACAGAGCTTAGAGAAAGAAAGCTAGCCTAGTGGTGAAGGCTAACTTTATAAACAGAAAGCTCATGCATTAAATTAGGTATTCTGCCATAATGCCAATTTTATCATTGGTAAGAATGTTACGCCATGTCCACCGGAACATGAGTTTCAATAGAACACTTAAACTGGGGATACACTACACAACTTTAGACAGGATTTTTTACAGGATTTAAAATCATGCCGAATATTACCTGGTCTGCACCAGTTAGCACAATTTACGGCCAGTTGGCACAGAAATCTGTAAGCGTGTGAGGGTTACAGACAAGAATTGGCAAGTTTGAGGGAATAACAGACTGAGAACAGACTCTTCCCGACATGAGTTGCAGTATATCAAGTATATCAAAATCTCCCCTTACCTACACAGTCGTAGTTGATAAAGTAGGAAGGCACAAGAGAACGTTACTGTTGAGAATTTTTATAAATATTAGGCATAGTGTGAACTTCCTTGTTTTGTTTTTTTTGTTGTGTTTACTTGGGGCTCACAAACCAACTACATGCATACTGCCTGTTGTATCGGAGGGTGGAAATATGCAAGTGTACCCAAGAATGGGGCATAATAATAACGTAAATGCTGTCTAGTGGGGAAGTGGCAAATCAATTGTGCCTCTTGTGAAAGCTCCATAACACTGCTGCTGCCTATCTCGCATACATGTTTGTTTATTTTTCTTCTTCTTTCTCTTTTTCTTGAAAGTTTAATCTTTCTCTACTAAGAGTTGTAAAGTTTGGTGCGTTCATTTGGAGTGGTAAGTGTTGTCTATGATCACCCGCAGTCAATAAGTGTAGAAACGTAGCCACCGTTTTTGAGTCTGTATTTAAAAAAATAAAAAAGACTCCCTTTCCAGCCTTTTCGGGATCTTTTAGGATTGTGAAAGTTGTGTAGTTATTCCCCAGCTGTGGTGTTATACATGCATTTTACTCCACATTCTCTGGGACTGTAAACACTTCAATTACGCCTCACACACTTCCACGGGTTTGTCGAAGGGGTTGTCACAGAAACAGATCAGTATCAAGCTAGGACTGTTGCAGGACCAATCAGACGTGTACGATTGTATGTGCTGAAATAAAGCATTGCGTTCATTCCATTTTATTAGCAAACCTCAGATTTTGCATTTTGCATCTTCAAGTATGCTGACATTATTTATTTGCCATTTTGCTATAGAAAAGATAATTGACAGGTTCTGCCACCTATCACAGATGAGAGCATTTAATATGACATCACTGACATGCTGTTGCTATAGAGACCGGGCAGTTATGACAATCGCATTTGTACAATGTTCACTAGCATCAGGTCTTTGCGTAGTATTTATTTAATTTTTTAAATATCATATTCTCTATGAATTTCTTGTCTTTTCACGATATTTAACATGCAGCTACACAGACAGCGCTTTTTTTTTGCTTTTTTATGTGTACAATATTTTGGTGTTAAATTGCCATTAAAGCTGCAGTATATAACTTTTACTTCAATAAATATAGTTTCAATATTGCATATTTTACCATTTAGCTACATTTGCTGGCTAACTAACGATTTTCAAATGATCCTGTATTCAAATTTGTGGCTGGCTGTTTAAATCTTGCTTCAGATCCACCCATTATTGAACTTGGCAAAATCAGTATGTGGCACTGAAAAGGCTAAAACAGTAAATTTGAGTTTTGGACTCAAATTGGTCAAAATTCCCAAAATTCATTCCTCAAAAATTCCTCAAAATTCATTCATTCCTCAAAAATTCCTCAAAATTCATTCCTCAAAATTCATCATGGCTCAACACCACAACCCTGGGCACTACTTTAATACTACTTAAATGTAAACAGGTATGGTACTCACTACTTCCAATGTTTTAAATTGTTCTCCGAATCCTTAAAAGTTACATACTACAGCTTTTAAAACTGTCTATACACATACACGCATCTAAGGACAACTGATTGAGAGCACCTTTTTTAAAATTTTGGATACATGTTGATTTGGTGGTTGTGGAAGTATTAGGTCATCGCTAAAGTGTCACTTACAACACATCTCCCCCAGACGTTACAAACGGGAAGTTCAGGAATGCTTGTTAGAGCTCTTTGACTTGGAGGATCCTGGGCCAGGCCATGTTCCGGTAGCTATGCGCCAGGCCCCAGACGAAGCCTCAGATTTTCCCAGCGTACCGGAGCGCTTGTCCTCGCTTGTTTTGGTGCTTGAGTCCTTTCCCTTCCCCCCGTCCTGTGATCCCAGTTTCATGGGCCCAAGCACAGTTTTTGCCACACTGGTGAGCTGAGTGACAAAGCTCGAGCGGTCACCAGGGGAGACAATTCGGGATTTGCCGGTGCTGGGAGATGGAGTAGAGGGAGAAGGGGAAGCTGGGCTTTCCTCCAAAACCTCCAAGTGAGAGCGCTCATCTCGGAGGGTGCGGATAGACCCGGAATGGACTGAACTCTTTTGCTGTTTGGATTTTAATTGAAGCACTCCTGTTTCTGTCATTGGAGGTGGTGATGCTTTAGCCTTGCACTCGCTGCTTCCACTTCTTACTTCCATTCTAATCTCTACAGTTTGGGGAATTTTCACAGACTTCCCAGGTTCTGCCAGCCCAGATTTAGCTTTTGAGTCATTCTCCCATGCTGCTTTTCCTTTCTCTCGCTCTTTTCCACCCTCACCATGCCAATCTGGTGTTTTCGGCACAATGGTTCCTATGCTCAGTAATGGAATCTTTCCTCCAGGTTTTTCTTTCACTTCAGGGATTGAATCCTGCATGATGGAGGTCTTTTGTGCAAGTTTATCTTGCTTTGCAGGTTCACAGATTGCTGTATTTATGGCTTTGATGGAATCATGGGTTTTAGAAGAACCTGTTGCCCCTGTTCCTTCAGACGATTTGTCCTTTTTGTGTAGTGTTGAGTCAGGGACAGAAGGAGAGTCCAGCTTATTTGTCATTTGGAGTGTGTCTGCAAGCGCGTTTTCACCTTCAATCTCCTGCAGGCTTTGCAGCATGCGGTATTCCTCCACACCATGTTTTCTCAGGCCACCTTTTTTCTCTGCCGATGACGGAAAGGAGGCAAATGATTGTGGAGAGGGCGGAGCCGGCTTCTCTGTCGACTGCACCCGTGTGAGGAGAGGTGAGCGGGGCCGTGTTATTGGTGGCGAGGAGTGCAGCTTGGCAGGGAAAGTAGGTGTGGTGCTGGGTGTGTTCGGCGAGGGAGTGTGTGCCAGTGGGGACAAAGGGACGCTCCCGGCTGATTTACATCGAGATGAGCGGAATTGGCGCTGCAGTTTAGGGGACAGGCCGTGTAGAGAGCTTGGGCGCATGTGATGAGATGTTGCTGGAGAGTTTGGTGTAGAGGATGCTGGAGAGCTGCTCTGGGATGACATGCCTAAGGACACAAAGAGAAAGGGATACAAGGGAGGGGGGGTTGGTTAACGACAGGTTAGTGTCAGGTTAATAGCCAGGTTTATATAAGGAGAATGTATCTAGTTAATGTGTTAATAGGAATAATTAATAGTATATGCTATGGAATTAATACTGGAAAATAATATAGCTAGATTAAATTAATTAAATGTTTTACATGTATTCTTATTCAGATGTTTTTATTGCAACAGACTCATTTCAGCTGAGGAGATGTTTTCAAAATAAAAAAAATAATATTAAGTTCAAAGTTTTAATATTATAATGGATTATAAATTTTATATTGATCTAATTAGATAATATGTGGGTTACTAATATATCCTTTACAAACACTGGGTTAACAGTCTGGGAAATATTGGTGTTAATGTTAATAGTACCAGGGTGGCTAAAAGTAGACAAAAGTGAAATTAAAAGTTTTAATGACCCCTTTTTTTGAAAATAAAGACAAGATCTTAAGAATAATTTGTCATTGTACACAATAAAATTGTTATACAACAATAAATATTTAGTATGAAGTTATTTATTCTTTAAAACCTGGCATAGGGTCAAAAAGACGTTTTAAGTACTCTGGTGTCACTCGCTCAATCCATGCCTGCTTGATCAGTTCCTTAAGATCGTGTACAGAAATTTGCCACAGAAGGTCACAATTTACTTGAGAATAGTTTAAGCTATTTTTACGCAGAGGTGAACATCCTTACATCACGAATTTAAAGTTCTGTCACATATTTGTCCAGCCATTACCTAAACCAGCTGTAATTGGAACAACTCTTCAGCCAGACAGGCTTAAACTTCTGTAATTAGTGCCATTTATAGTGTTGGATTAAAAATAGGCCAGAGATAGACCAGTCTAATATGCACAACAAAGTAAATTAATATCCACAGAGAGTAAAGGCATTAGAAACATCAAGAGCTTTTATAATTGAGTAGAGTAAGCATCATCCTCTCACTGAGGCTTCTTTAATTGAACATTGCGTCTTCTTAATCGGTTTACAGTCAAGAATAATTAAACGTAAGCTTAAGTTAGATCATAATGTAGAAATGTTATATGCAAATATATAGCAAATAACTGGAACATTCTGAGCAGAAGAATAGACTATCATTACTCCTTAATCAATAATCAGAATGTGTGTGATTGAAGGGATTCAGTCTTCTGGCTCATTTTGAGCATCTAGCAGTCCAGTTGTAGTATGCTAGTCGCAGACGTGTCTTTAACGTTATAGTACAAGTCACTGACCGAGGTGGGCGGAGTCAGGGGGTGAGCGGGCATACAGGCCATGGGTGGGAGAGCCAGGGAGACTGTCACCGGATGACAGAGAGCGGTTCAGAGATGAAAGACTGCGGCTGGTGTGAAGCAAGTTCGACTGCTTTGTGATCTTACGGAATAAAGAACTTCGCTTCTTACTGCATAAGATAAAGAGAAGAATATGGATGGAAAGAAAAAAAGGAGTAAGAAATTATGATAGAATTAAATACTGTTTGGTGTAAATTGTATAGATTAATTGAGAAAATTGTCTTGTTTAAGTAAAAGATCAATTTACAGCTAAGCAACGCAAAACATAACATCTAACAGCTGAATTATAAACATGGAGAGGGGCGAGTCACCTGTCTTGTCCCTCTTTGGTAATGGATTTCTTGTTCCGTCGTGCCATCTTGGCCCTTGAGCTGGGCTTTCGTGCCGGTCCGATCTTAATGGATGTGTTTTCAAACGGAGTTGTGGTGACAGTCACTTTATTCCCACTCTGAACACAAAACAAAGTGTGTTTAAAATGCCAACTCTATTTAAACAATTCAAACATGAAGCAGATGGCTGTTCAGGCCTTTGTACCTTCAGAATAAGCTCCACCACTTCTGTATGAACCAGACCATGCACAGACTCTCCGTTCACATGTGTGATGAGGTCACCAGCACACAGACCTGCTTCCTGGGCAGGGCCTCCACACTCCACATGCTGCAATTTGATGGTAGTGGTAGATGGTAGTTTTTTATCGTTAAGCAAGATGTGTGTAGGTGTTTCTGTGTGTGTGTGTTTCTGTGTGTGCGTGCGCGCGCGTGTGTGCGTGCTCGCGTGTGTGTGCGTGCGTGCGTGCGTGCGTGTGTGTGTGTGAGAGATGGAAAGGCTGTCTTACCCAGACCATGTGGTGGACACTGTAAACATTGGTGTCTCCCATGTAGACCCGGATTGCACGCAGCGTGAAGCCGTACCTTTTCCCCGACCGCTGGATAGTGATGGGAGAACGCACAATGCTGACGCATGGAGAGTAGTCCCGGCTGGGGGATGAGTCACGGGATGACGGGTTGGATGATATGGAGCGGGGAGACATGGGACTCGCCAAAGGAGATGTCCCATGCTGCTCCACTGCAGAAAAACATATAAAGCACATACAGTAAATTTAACAAATAAAAAATATGAAACATAAAATGCATAAGAGAATAAGACGGTGTGAATGAACTGAGAACAAACCAAAAAACATGTTTTTTGTTATATAAATAAATGAAAGAAAGAATATTAAAAAATCTAAAATAAACAAATATGTTAATAAAATAACAATAAATAGTTTAAAATTCTAAAAACAAACAGCTGGAACAAAGAAAATTAATTAAATAAGAAAGTGCAAAGATAGAAAAAATGAATATAAATAATATGTAAAAAAAAAAAAGGTATTATACATTAATAAAGACTTGAAATTGATGGTAACTGAGTCATACAGTAAGTCATGCCCTGCTGGTGAGATTTCTGACCTGCAGGTATAATGACGGACAAGGCTGAGGCAGAGGCTGACTTTATGACCTTGGCGCCAGAGCGGGTTGGAGTGTTTTTCTCTCCATCAGTAGGGAGGTGCTGATGTCGTGTTCGCCGCAGAACCACTTCACTTGGGGCTCTGGGTCCGAATGGTGCTGAGGTCACAGCTGAATCGTTAGGTTTCAGGAGTTTATCTGTCAATGTACAGGAGGAGAGGGTGGGGATATATTTACCTAGAGAACATAATCACATCTCATAAACAAAAAGTTATTTTATCCTCTTTAACAGCAAAATTGGATTTCTGGAAAATGTAGAGTGCAAATTCAGTTAGCCGTTAGTGACCAATGTATTTAAAATTATGTTGCCATAGAAACTGCTATTTTCTGTTAGCTCTGATTAAAGCATCACCCATTGAAGACATCATGCTTGGTTACTGTTCCCATGCAGATACTCGCATTGTAATGCACACCATCACACACCTAATCCTTGTGCCACTAGTGCCGCACTGGATGACTCTGCCACAGTTCCAGCTGAGCCGGATGCCATTGTAGGACCCTCTAGTGACATCCCTCTGGTTTTGACTGGCACATGGCGAGTGTGTGTGTCTGTATCTGTCTCTAAAGGAGAGGTGACACGGTGCGTGTCGATGAGGGCTGAGAATCTGCGGCGGACACCAGGGGGACTGAAGTCAGACTCTGTAAAGGAGTACTCTGAGCAAGACAGACGCTTCCTGCACAGATACACATAAACCCGCAATGCCCTCAGTCACCAGAAGAATGAATGTGATGGATCATTTGCATGTACTGTATTTAAACTCTTCACTCACATCTCAGGAGAACCAGTCCTCCATGTTTTGTCTCTCAGAGTGAAGCTGCCCAGACTCTCCCTCTTGGCCCGGTCCTCCCGATGACCTCGCGGCTCCCTGCGGGTCACCACAGGCTTGTGCTCCAGCTGCGACAGGTGCTCCATGCTGCTGTACACCTACACACAAGGCTGAGTGTGAACACACACTACACATAATCTTTATCAACGTAGAGTATAATGGAAAAATGAGTAAGTGGCCAAGTCTTACAGTCATAGACAGGCAGCGAATGATGAAGTGTGTAAGGAGGAGAAAGATTGAAAATGTATAAAGAAAAATGGATACAGTAATCTAAAAAAAAAGGTGTAACCTTGCTGAAGCGAGGCGAGCAGGAGGAAAAACGACGGATCTCGACAGGCTCGTCGTCATTGGTGTCATCTTCATCAAACGAGTGAATGTGATGGTAACGGTCTGAACGTGCTAAAAAAACAGGTAGAGAAAAAGAGATGATACAAAAATATATATTTTTTTAATTCTCTAAATAAATATAAAAACAACAATCCTATTTATGATTCTATTTTATAAATGTATTTATAAAATATAATTCACACAATGCAATAGATATAATATAGAATAATACACAGATACGTAATTGACTTACTTGCAAAAATTATTTGTTCATTTAGACATTACATGGAATCTATAGCGCTAGCGGTAGTCAGCATATATATAAAATAAACAGGAAGCCATGATGAATTAAAGAAATTACTCTGTGTAAATAATTTTCAGCTACATGAACTCAAACTATAATAACTTCAATTAAATAGGAAGCACAAGTTGAGTGTACTGACTGTCGAAGTAGCTGGTGTCCTCCTCCGACTCAAGCTGGGGTACAAACTCAGCTTTCTGCCTCAGTAAACTGTTCCAGTCCAACTCAGCAAAGAACGGGTGATGCTTCACTTCTACCGCACCTCCTGCTCTCACACGCACACAAACACAGCATTAGTGTACAGTACCTGTGTCTAGCATAACCAGAGCTTAACCTGGTTTAGTTTAGCTAGCTTTTTTTAGTCTGAGTGTACCTGTGCCCAGGCGGTGCAGTGGGTTGGTCTGGAGCAGGGCGGAAATGAGGTGCTGGGCATCAACTGGGAGCGCTTCATCAGCTTCAGGCCACACAATGTCATCTACACACAGGATATTGGTTTAAATTACAAAAACAAAAAAAGGTGAATCAGTAGGATAGACCAGCATATGGTTTCTTACCAGTAATGACCTGCCCAAAAAGCTCCTCAGGTGTGTCCCCAAAGAAAGGCACACAACCTACCAGGAACTCATAGAGGATGATGCCCATGGCCCACCAGTCCACAGGTTTACCATATCCCTGGCGTAAGATGACCTCTGGGGCAATATACTCGGGCGTGCCGCACACCTGAGGTAAAAAAAATGACGTGCAGACACGCTGTGTTGGTCCTCTGGACATAATTTGTTTAATGTTTAACTCAATAATCCAGCTATAGTATAGATGTGAAAAGTCCTATTGTTTTACACTGTAACCATGACTGCATGTTGTGTGTGTACCTGTTTATCTAGGAATTCTCTGGTGTCCTTTTCGATGTGGCCCTCGTATAGATTAGTCGTGAGACTCATCAGACCCATTTTAGACAAACCAAAATCGGTCAGCTTTATGTGTCCCATAGAAGTGATCAACAGACTGTGAGAGACACAGCGATGAGTGATAGAAAAAGCAAATAAGAAATATAGTGTGAGATAGAGATAATTATTGAGCAGATGAATAGCAAGAATGAGGGGGACAAAGTCAGAAATCAAGCACAAAAAGACAGAAGAAGAAGAAATAGACAGAGGGTGAGAGACAAAAAAAGACAAAAAGATATATGAAAATATTGGTTTTCAGATTATTATTATCATTTTTACTTTATCATTTTACTGAATTGATGAGTTAAATGATCACAATGACAGTGTAAATATGTAATATTTAAATATGTAATATAAAAATGACTAACATTAATAAGTAAATAGGAATGGGGTGTTGGTGGAAAGCATTGTTACACAATCAACAGACTGTGGGTAGTGCACAGTCTACACACTACAGTTCACACTGTCTTACTTGTCAGGTTTGAGGTCCCGATGCACCACACCATAGTTGTGGATGTACTCGAGAGCAAGGACGGTCTCGGCAAAGTACATGCGTGCCATCTCTACAGGCAGAGCTCCGATGTGCTTCAGCAGCGTGGCACAGTCTCCCCCTAACACAGGCACAATAAGTCAGAGTTGTGGTTACTGCTGTTACACAAGTATAGTATACACTGCTTTCATGTGTGTTTGGGAGCCCTGCGAAAATTTCTCTGTAGCCCGTTTCATACATTTTTACATTAATGTTTTTCACGGCTTCATTCAGACACACTCATGACTGTTCATTCAGAAAACCACATAATTATTGCCACCAACAACAAGTGATAATAAAGGAGGACAGTGTTTGTTTGTTTTTGTGCTAATCAAAAAAAGCACAACAGTATTCATTGATGTTTAACATGCAACACATGCAGTTGTTTTCATTTCTATACTGCAAACCTTGTATGTGGCAAAGCCCTTAATGCTGGGCACACACTGGGGTTTTGTGCTTTGTTGTGAAGGAATGTTCTTCTGGACCGTTCAGGTGAGCTCCGATTTCTACAACAATATTCAATATTTAAAATGAGCCTATTGTTTATTACCAGCCCAAAACAACAAAGAAAGTAATCCAACTGGGTGAAAACCTGGCAACATGACTCACAGCTTTTAAAGCGTTACTACCTACACGGTCAAGACTATACATAACATGTTATTTCATTCAGTTCAGGGTTGTGCCATGTTTAAAGTGATCTGTACAGTAAATATTACTAGGTCTTACCTAGTATGGTTTTCATAGTGATCAATCTTCTAACTCATGGCTTACCTGAGGTATGTTTTCATCCAGCAGTGGGACACACAATATGTTTCTTCAGTGTGTTAACATCACTATAGATATGTATGTATAGATGTAATGCACAGAACTTGATGATGATTATTCATTCATTCAACCATCTTTTATACCACTTATACTATACAGGGTTGCGGAGGGTCCTGGAGCCTATCCCAGGAGATAATAATGCACAAGGCAGGGTACATCCTCCAGCACTGCTCGCCTCATCCCACCATCTCTCAGGGATCGAGGGCGGCATTCATCCAGGCTCTTTTCTGTTCTGGCACCTAGGTGGTGGAATGAACTTCCTCTAGATGCCTGTACAGCAGAGACTTTGACTATCTTTAAACGATGACTCAAGACGCATCTGTTTCTCCAGTACTTGGACTAACCCCCCCTAAAAAAAAAAATAAAAAAAAAAACCTCTTCCCAGTTGTGTTGGACTAATGGCACTTAGTTATTAACGTAGTTAACCCAGTGTAAGTATGTATCCAATGATATAAACTTTAAAGCACTTTTTGTAAGTCGCTCTGGATAAGAGCGTCTGCCAAATGCCTAAATGTAAATGTACATGTAAACCCACATGCAAATGGAAAATTGGGAATTTGGGAATCCCACATGTCTCTGGACTATGGGAGGAATCAACCAAGCACCAAAACCACCAAGCACGGGGAGAAAATGCTAACTCTGTGCACAAAGACTGGAGGCGGGAATCAAACCCTCAACCATGGAGGTACGAAGCCACAGTGCTTGCAGCTATGCCACCATGCCGACTACTTTAATGTTTATATCCCTAAATAATGAATAAACATCCTTTGTGAGGAAGCAGCTGATGAAAAGCTCTGAGCTGTTATATATTTTATTCATGCAGGTTCTGAAACAAGCACCTGCAAGGAACATCTGGCACCTCAGCCATAAAACTTTCCCCTGCTTAGAAAGTGATTGATCCATCTAAGCAGTGTTTATGACCATGTATTGTTGTGCTAAGCTTGTGCAGATGGATGACTTAATCCTGAGTGTCCCTATAGACGGCAAAAGAGGAACCACCAAGTGCACCCCAACAGCTGTGTTTATCATGGAGAGGAAAAAAAACATACATTTGAAGTCATTTGTTCAAACTGCAGCTGAAGAAAAACGGTATAAAATGTATTTAAATTATGTTTAGTTAAAAACAAAAGAAACTACTTATTGTAATGCTTTAGTCAGGGGATATGTGTTACTGTTCCAGGACTGTTACTGTCAATGTGCTACTGTAGTATTGTTTGCCCTGTCTCTGTCCCTTGTTCTGTGATTGGTTTGTTTTCTAAGTTTGTGCAACTGTTCTGTGTTTACTCCCTGACTAATCTGTGTTTACCTAGCTGTTTCTGATTGCATGATAAAGTTTTATTGTATATACATCTTTTAAGTCAAGGCCTTTTTTATTATTTTGAAGAAAAGGTATCAATGTGAGTTTCCTAGTAATGTCTCAGCTCTTGTTCACACAAGAGGCCTGATTATTTTTCAGGAGTTTCCCTACTGTAGGTCTTGTTTCTATAGATTTTCTTCATAGGATTATGGCTGCTGTGTGTATGTATGTGTATTTTTGGTCGTCTCACCCTCCACGTACTCCATGACCATGCAGAGATGTCTGCGGGTCTCGAAGGAGCAGAACATGCTGACCACGAATGGGTTCTCAGCGAATGTGAGGATGTCTCTTTCCACGAAGGCCTGCTGGATTTGGTTCCTTAGGATGAGGTTCTGCTTGTTGATCTTCTTCATGGCGAAACGCTGACGGGTTTCCCGGTGACGCACCAGGTACACCGCCCTAAACACACACACACTCAGCATTTTAGTATATTAAAAACTTTATTAGATCTGATTGAATACATGTCTTGGATGATACTTTATTGTACATACAGTGTATATTATTTATAAGCCTTCTTAGAGTTAATAAAGATTGCATAACATTTCTTTTTGGCCAGGCAGTATATAATGGATAAAGGGAGGACGGCTGTACACAGTTACATACAGTATATACAGTATGTATGGATTAATGGGGAGACCGATAAATGGATATATGGATGAAGAGATGGATAGGCAAAGCATGGTGGAACTAGAGAGTTTCTCACCCGTATGCTCCGTTGCTGATCAGTTTGATGGTCTGGAAGTCAGCTTCTCCAGGAGGCTTTATCATTTTCATCTTCCCCTGAGAGAAATACAGAGCAGCACTTGCTGAGTTAAAGACGTGCTCACACACACACACACACACACACACACACACACACACCATCTTCTCTGTCTGAGCTGCATAAAGATTACTTTTTAAAGAGGCTCTGGAAGCTTCTATAAAAGCAACACTCCACATCAGTAGCCTCAGTCTGAAACATTAGGGCTAACTCAAATGTGCTTGTGAAAAAAGAAATTACTGTCTTATTCATCAGCATTTTAAGTTATTTGGAAAGTTACTTTAGAAATGGCTTAATTATACTCATTGGTCTACTAAAAAGAATCTGAGGATTGTCCATAAAAATGTATGTTTATATTAAAACTTTAATAATATTCAACACATATTGCTTCTGAAAATGGTCGGTCCCTAAAGTGGTGAAGTTAATTAAGAGATTAGGAATGTAATCAGGCTAAATGGAGGACAGCAAATGAGTCTTTAAATTATAAAGCTGTGTGTGTGTGTGTGTGTGTGTGTGTGTGTGTAAAATTGTGTGTGGATAAAACTTTTAATGCCAAAGGACTGTCTTTTCCCATAATGCATGGCTAGCAGTTTGATCGTTTTGACAGAAATAGTTGCATGTAGGTTAAAGTTAAACCCTGCACATATGTATCTGTGTGTGTGTGTGTTTGTGTGTGTGTGTGTGTGTGTGCTGCTGACCTCTGTAGAGTCATCAGTCTCTGGTGTGAGGGGTCCCTCGCTGTCATAACTCTCCAGATTGACCATTTCTGAAAAATCAGATACATCGAATCGGTCCGTGTATTCACAACACAGTGCTGCTGAAAGACTGGATTCTGACTGACAAAAGGTGTTGATTTAATTTCTCTAACAGCAGCTTGGGCAGTTTCTGTCTGCCCCCTAACAGTGTTTTAATAGTGTTCTAGTCACAGAGGAAGATTATATTAATACATGGAATTAGATTACATATTTGACAAATGACCCTCTCATGTATAATGACTAAAATTTACATTATATTCTAACACGGTCAGACATTTAAACTTGCAAACAGAATAAACAAAATGATTTCAAGTTGTATTCATATGCCTCTAAATGTTCTTTGGTGAAAGCTGATGGAAAATTGATCCAGTAGTTATAAATGTCTGTGTATTGCAAGTCCAACATGCTTTTCCCTTTGTTTATCATTTGGAGTCCAAAGATGTAATTTTGGCAAATAACTGACCATTAATGTATGCAGTAACCATTTTAACTGTTGGTGCCAAGGTTCACCTTGACCGTCAATATGCCGCCTGTTTACATTCTGGATCAATGTAGCTTACATTTCTTTGGGATCTCTATTCATTTCAATAGAGATAAAAAAAAATAGCTGGTGAGGAAACTAGTCGCTGGAGCTGCTATAACATAAGCGCAAACAGAAACTTACTTGTCTTAGGGAGGTTCCACAACATTAACTCTGACAATTAATGCTTAAGATATTTTATGTGTTACTCTAATAAATAAGAAAAAAAATTATTGTCGACAAATTACAACTTAGCATAAGCCAGTGTAGTCTTAGTGTCAGTCCAAAGGGTTGCGTCAGTAAGGGCAACCAGCATAAAACATGCTAAATCTAGGGCCTCCGAGTGGCGCAGTGGTAAAGTGCTCGCCCTATCATCCGGAGATCGCTGGTTCGGTTCCCGGGTGATGCT
>JAOTRS010000012.1:18116492-18126952 GCA_028565755.1 Dinotopterus cunningtoni | reverse complement strand
TCAAATTCCATACAAACTTAAATAATTCTTTTGATTGTGTAAAGCTGCTTTGGGACAATGACAATTGTTAAAAGCGCCATACAAATAAAATTGAATTGAATTGAATTAAATATGACCATGCTGGAACCTTCAGTCAACATTCCAGTGTGAATCCTCATTCACACACTTTGGGAATTTGGGAACACCTATTAGCCTAATCGGCATGTCTTTGAATGTGGGACTGTGGGAATAAACTAGAGTAATAACTTGTTTTGGAAATCTAAAATTATGAGTAGGATTTTTGGGCTAATTTCTTTCAAACAGGAGTGTATGATATAAAACATTGAACTGGACAGCACTTAAGTGGGCTAGCTGATATATTTGTGTTTTAGTTACACGCACAAAGTTTAAATTGCTGCTGATTCAGTCATTCCATGACACTTTCCCTGTGACTCTCTCTAGCTAGCTATACCTTCTAATATATATTTACATTTATGGCATTTGGCAGACGCACTTATCCAGAGACACTTACATTTTATTTAATTATACATTTCAGCAGTAGAGGGTTAAGGCCAATGGCCCAACAGTGGCAACTTGGTGGTGTTGGGGTTTGAACCTGGGACCTTCCAATCAGTAAGCCAAAACCTTAACCACTGATCTACCCCCACCTTGACTACCATTGGTCTTTCCTGATTGTTATTTCTTTCTACCCTGTAAAACAATGCTGAAAGTGTCCAAAATATGCAATATTCCCTTTTGAACAGTTGATCTTGAGATGTATCTTTTACTGATGCTCTGTAAATCCTTCATAACAGCTCAAATCAGAGGTGCTGTTTGTTAATTGGTGATTTCTAAGTCTGGTAACTCTAAATAGACTTCTCCACTGCAGCAGAGGTAAGTTTTGGTCTCGCCCTCCTGTGATATTCTTCATGAGAGACAGTTTCATCAAGGTTGATTGATGGGTTTTGCGAATCCACTTGACAATACTGTTCTTGCAGGAACTGTTTCAGAACAGCTGAGCATTGCTGTTGTTACTTAATTACCTAATGCCATATATGTTATATAAAAACGAAATCTCCAGTACTGTATAAAATAAATCACTAAACAAAATACATTCCACATATATATATATATATATATATATATAAACGATGAAGTAACCAGTTAGCCAATAGGATGTTTTAGTCACTTCCTTTGATGTCACAGCTATAATTGACTGTAAGTAAAGAACTAGGTCAAAAGATGTCTGATTTATTTATTTATTTATTCATTTATTTACTATCTTTGACCAGACTATGGTTACTTTGCATATTAACATTTCATTAGGGAACCAGATCTCATCACGCATTAAAATTACCATTAAGTCCCTGTCTGCTTTGTGCCATGGGACTGATGCAGAAATGTATTTTTAGAGAAGCAGAAAATAGCTATTAGTTTATAACAGGTCATATTTTGTTTCTTGTTAATTGCATAAAATTCTGACAATTATGGTATATTATTCTAACTATAGTTAGAAGAGACAGAGAGACAGACAGGCAGAGAGAGAGAGAATGTCTGGAAGCCAGGAAGCACAAGCAGAAGCCCGGAAGTTGGGGCTTCCTGAGCCCTCGTCATCCAAATTCAGAGTGAAAGAGAGAGAGAACAAGAGCTGGAGACCAAATAAGAGAGTGAGACAGGAAGACAGACAGGAAGGAAACAGGGACACAAATCTGTCTAGAATGGTAGCGTTCTCAGAATCACAGCAGGTACAAAGGAAGGACAGGGAGACTGATAGACTGAGAGAAAGACTGAAAGGATTTCCAGCTGCACAGAAGTAAGGTCACATGGGTCAAAAGTTTTCAGCCGGGCACTTAACCAGTGGGTGGGATTACTGGAAATCACTGTGGCATCCGGACATGTGATTGGTCATTGGTCGATAAAAAAAAACTAACTTTTTGTTTAATATTATTACATTTACTAAATGTGGCTCAGCCCACAGGGAGAACTTTACGAGATTTAGACAAGGACAGATGGTGGGATAGTGAACAGGCTGGTAGAGGATGGATGATAGATGGAGTGATAGTGAGCAGGTAGAGAAGGATGTACCATAGATGAACGGATAGTGAGCAGGTGGATGTTGTTAGAGATGGATGGTAAGGTTTATCTCAGAAATCAAGAACATAAAAACATGTTACAAAAGGAGACAAGTGTGTGTGTGTGTGTGTGTGTGTGTGTGTGTGTGTGTGTGTGTGAAGTACAAAAAGTAAAGGTGTTGGGATATTTTAAACCTTGACGATCAATACCTCTGCACAATGCAAAAAAGCCTTCTGATGTGTGTGTGTGTGTGTGTGTGTGTGTGTGTGTGTGTGTGTGCGTGCGTGCCATTAGGCTCACTGGCAGGGAAGATATGTGTGGGCTGTGAGCCCTCCTTCTGAGTCTGGCTTGCTCAGCTGGTAAGTTCAAGTACACTCTGGGTGTTCGGGTTCTACACACACACACACACAGTTCTATATTTGAGTTGACAGGCTTTTTTCCCCAGCTGGCTCTGTAGGGATTAGTAACCTACAGGTGGCTCTGAGAGGCAATGTTTTTATGCCACACACACACACACACACACACACACACACACACACACTATTCCCATTGCCCTCCTCCTTCTCAGCTCCTTATGTTTGATGTGGTCTTTAGAGATCCCTACTTTTGAGAAATTCTTTACTTTTCTTTGAAGTTCTCTCCGCGCTCTTTTTTATCCTCTGTGGCTTTCAATGTTGGAGCGGGAAGAAAAGACAACAAAAAAAAAGAGCTTGGAATGCAACAAGATACGCCTACGCACTCTCTCACCTCGGCCAGCCAACATCAGTAGTTTATCAAACGACACACTCAAATCAGTGTGATGTGACCTTCACATGCTCTTTCTCTCTCTCCCTCTCTCTCTCACAACCACTCACACCCTCTACTCCCCTTTCCTCACCCTCTGACTGACATTAAAAAGCTCCCTCTAAAGACCAAAGCATGGGAAGAAGCATGTAAAATGACTCTGACGCAGTTCAGCTATGCCAGAAATGTTTAAACACACACACACACACACACACACACACTTTCAGTTTAATTGAAGAAATAATAGAGTTGATTTCTCCAGAACTAACCCCAAGTGACGACATATCCGTTTACTCTTCATTTAGTGGTCCACCAGTCATCCAAATTTAATAATATTTTTTTTTAATAGTTCCAAAAGTCCAAAATTGCTGGAAACACCAGAGTAGGATTTGACCTCACCACCTTCCAGTTCTCGGGAACATCCAAACTCCTGGCATGTGATGATCTGTTCCATCTCCTGATGCATCTCCACTCCACAAAACACAACACACCCCTTAACAGCAGCAGGAGTGATTTCAGCTCAAACATGGTGAAGATGAAGATCAAAGGTCATGATAACAGAGATGTAAGCGTTTCCGAAGTTGGCTGGTACAGGATTTCATACCACATGTGAGTCTTATATATCTCATCATTTCCATCACTTTATCTTGTATACAGGGTCGCAGGGGCCCAAGGCCTATCCCAGAAGACTTAGGTTACAAGGTGGGGTACACTCTGGACGGGGTGCAAATCCATTGCAGTGCACACATATGCTCTTTCATACACTACAGGGAATTTGGGAACGCCAATTAGTCTAATCTGCATGTCTTTGGACTGTAGGAGCAAACCAGAGTACGTGGAGGAAACCCACCAATCATGGGGAGAACATGCAAACTCCACACACACAGACCCTGAGGCAGGAATCAAAACCAGAAGCTAGAGGTGCATGGCGATAACCACTGAGCCAATAAGAGGTGGAGGGAGGCTCTGGAGAGAAGAAGCATGAAGATCAGTAAAATCAAGACAGAGTACATGTGTGTAAATGAGAGAGAGAGTGGGAAAAAGTGCTGCTGCAAGGATTAGAGGTAGAGAAGTTTAAATATTTAAGGTTGACTGGTTGAAAGCAATGTGAAGTGTGGTAGAGATGTCAAAAAAAAAGTACAGGCAGGGTGGAATGGGTGGAGAAGAGTAGCAGGAGTGATCTGTGACAGAAAGGTATCGGCAAGAACGAAAGGGAAGGTCTACAGGATAGTAGTGAGACCAGTGATGCTGTATGGTTTGGAGACGTTGCTGCAAAAAGACAGGAAGCAGTGACAGGAGGTGACAGAGCTCAAGATGTTGCACTGTGTTTAGGGATTCTACAAAAATGGCCAGGATTAGGAAGGAATATACTATAGGGACAGTGTAGGTAGGACAGTTTGTGGGCAAAGTTAGAGAGGCCCGATAAAGATGGTTTGGACATGTGTGGAGGAGAGATGAGGGGTATATCTGGAGGATAATGTTAGAGATGGAGCTGCCAGGCAGGAGGAGAAGAGGAAGGCTTAAGAAGCCAAAGAAGATGAAGAAGAATATTAATATTATGAATATATATACATATTAATAAAAAAATTAATAATTGCATACAACATTGCTATTCATTCTCCATAATGAGCTTAGTTTTTTCTATGGCAAAAGCTTGTTTACAAGGAGATGGATGCAAGTGTAAAGGGAGGAGTTTCTGCCGGTGACGATTTGTAATAGCGTGGTGCAAGAGGAATAAATCATCATAAGACTAACGACGCATCATCACATCTCTATGTAACTGATTATTTTCCGATAAAAGCATGACACTTGAGTTTTATTTCATTCTTTATTATTAAGTTAAAGCTGATCATGTTGTAGATCCTTCTGACATTCGCAATAAACATGAAATGTTATAACTTATGGCAGCCATGCTGAATTCCCATTCACTATGTTAGGAGAAGAAATTCTCCAAGGTCTAAGACCACAAAACAAGCTTTTCACCCAAAGACACACTCATGGGTCAAAGGAACATTCTCGTCCACCACAGATTTCATGACGAACAGGATCATCAGATGCTAATGCTCACAGGGGCTTTTAAATAGAATGCATTTTATCCCAAGTTGTCTAAAAACAATGCCTACACAAAGGGCTGCCCCCTGACTGCAACAAACTGTGATAATCGTCCTCAGGAAGGCATCACTGCTGTGACCTTTTACCCAACTCCAGACCAAGATCTGCTTGGAGCAGATGAGGTGTGTGAATGTCATGAATGTATTGATTTGGACTGTGCTTTTAGACTCCAAGTAGGCCGCACATATACACACACACATACACACACACACGCACACACGCACACACACTCAAACACAACGTCCACAGCTACGATCAACATAATGAAACCCGCAGCACCTCCTGGAAAAAAATAGACCAGACGGACAAACAGGAAGCAGCTGTTGCCAGGGAAACGGGCAGAGTGTGGGCGAGATTGTGAGGTAAGACAAGAGGAGGAAAAAAGAGAACAAACGAAGGGGGAAAAAAGGAAGAAGAAGAAGGAGGGAGCCAAGGAGCAAGGCTATGCGGATCAGATTGAATAACGCTCAGAAGGGGAAGAGAAAAGGGAAGCGAATGTGAGTTCAGTGTGTGTGTGTGTGTGTGTGTGTGTGTGTGTACCTGCGTCCATGGCTGGGAATAGCATAACTGACGCACAAAATGACAGGCTGGATCTGAAGCCCTGGCAACCGAGCTATTATTACTAAATCAGATCTCTCCCTCTCACTCTCACACATATACACACACTCTTATTCCATCATTTATGTAACTTTTTTCTAAAATAATAGTTAATCCCATTCACGTGTCTGTGTCCATGTCTATTCGTGACCACATTATATTTTCACATTTTGATTTTAAGTTCTGCAAAGCTAATCACACACACACATGCACACACACACACACACACATTCTTAGCTGTAATCCTAAAGACATACACGTTGTTCATCCTGTTCATCAAGTCTCTTCTCAAAAACCTGAATACACACTCCGATCAAAAATGCATTTATATTAATAAGGCTAGAAAGTTTAAAAACTGGAGCTAGCACTTTTCTTTTTTTTTTTCTTAAGGCAGTATTTGCAGTCTTGCAATATAAATTAGTGGAATGGCATGAAAACAAGAACACAAATCTAGCATTTAGGTGTTTGTACGGTGGAAGATTTAAATAAAAAAAGCCTAAAATATACAACAAAAAATGTTCTGTTCCTAATTTCCATCCACAGGATTGTGGTACCTCGAATTAGGAGCGCCCCAACATAAGAATTTAATTCACCTTAAGAAGTGAAATTTTGCAAGAAATTTGCCTAGGCATATGAGGCAAATGGAATGCCAGCTAAGAGTTTACATATTTTTCTGTGATTTTTATTTTATTTTATTTTATTTGCATTTTGTGCAAGATTTAGTGAACACATAGCACCATGGGTCCCGCGAATGTTATCAAGCATGGTAGCAAAAAGAGAAGGGAAAAGGGAGTTGCTCTCAGTTTGGTTTTTAAAGCAGCATGTGCCAAGAGGAATCAGAAAATAAGATTAAGTGTGGTTTCAGGTCTATTTATTTCATATTTTACTTCATTTACATGTCTTTTTTAAATGTTTTAATTGTTTTTATATGCAAAAAAATGATTATTGTGTTGGAAATTGGTAAGACTGGTAATATTTTGGGGTGGCTGAAACAGATGATCTACTTTTACATTTCCTATGGCACAATGCATTTTGCAATACGAAATTTCACCTTAAGAACTCCGATTAGAGCCGCTATGAAGGCTTTAAGAATAAGTAGCAGATATATCTTAATATGTTTGAAGGAAATTGTTTTATAGTGTAGAAAGAAATAAAAATCCGGAATCATGGAATTAGAAGGTGTGTCCAAACTTTTGACTGTACAGCATTTTGAAGGAATGCTATGCTGTGATCGTGCAACACTGTAGAAAGTTAATATTGTTAATCGTCCCAGCAACCGTAGAAAATACTGTATGACAGGCTGAACATTCTCCGAACCTGGAGTACCTAGAATTGTCACTTCTATAAAGTGTCACCTCATCCGTATACGTGAGCATAGCAGAATTCAGCAAAAACCTGGACCTGCACTTTGCATGACCCCTATTTTGTCATATGACAATCATTTCATTAACCACCTACGGTGTATGAACACACAGCTCGACCTATCATGGGTGTCAGTGTTTTTCTAATATTTTCCTGTTTTCACGCTCCCATTCTCTTCAATTTCTTGAGTTTATCTTCACTCTTTATATGGTAATACTTCCTGTTTTTCACCACCGGATGTCCTGCTCTTTGCTTCCTTGGATTTCTACAGAACATGCGAATGGATCATGCTCTTTAACGTAGTAGAGGATGTATGTGACATTTACATACTGGCTTAGGATTTATATACCTCTTTATTTTGTTAATAAACCAGAGAACATTCCAACACTCCTTTGTGTGTGTGTGTGTGTGTGTGTGTGTGTGTGTGTGTGTGTATTGTGGTTGTGTTTCTTCTGATCGGTTCAATATCACATTTTAAACTTAACAATGGGTTAACTTTACCTATGAGTACTTACAGTACATTATCTACACAAATATACTGTACAAGGGTGAGTTAAAAATTAAAAAGCCATCAAGAAGGAGCCGGACACCCGTCAACTTCTGTCCACACTGTCGACACTTTAAGGTGTTAAAGCATCCTCCCTATAGTCCTGATCTCACTTCATCAAACTTTCACCTGTTTGATCGCCTGAAAGCAGCCCTACGAGGACGAATATTCACTTCTGATGAAGAATTGAAGACAGCGGTGTATTTTTTGCTTGCAGCTCAATGGTTATGGCCCTTGGTTACTGATCAGATGGGTGGGGGTTCAAGATCCAGCAGCGCCAGTGCTGCCACTGCTGAGCCCATGATCAAGGCCCTTAACCCTTAATCTGCTTCAAGTGACGATGTGTCCTGGCTGACCCTGCACTCTGACCCCAGTTTTCCAACTGGGATATGTGAAAAAAATCATTTCACTGTACTGTATGGTACATGTGACAAATAATTGAATCGTAAAACATTTTTAAATGAGGGAATATGAAAGCCTGATGAATGAAGTGTATTGCAAAACAAGGCAATTATGTTAAATAATGATGTATTTGTCTTTTCTAAAAGTCTTTTTACAGCAAGAGTGGCGATAATTTTTGACTAGCCCTCACATATTCTTATGAATACATGAATATTCTATGATATATTAATAATTGTCTTGATGCCGTATTATCTCACTCCAGAGTCATGGTGCTGACTCAAAGCTGTACTAATAGGAAGAGGAGAATGTAGGACAGCCTTCTGAGCATCAGCTTTCCTGGAACGCTGCGTGTTTGGAGACTCCCCTGCTGAGGTGCACATTCTCGTTTTCCACATTACCTTATCAGAGAAGCGCCTGGCACCGGAGCCGCGGAACATGCACAATGAAGAAAGTGGCACAAATGACAGGGACGTGTGATTGAAGTCACAAACTGCAGGTTGGTGCCGTTTTCAGAGGCCCTAATCCAGGGCCAAGAGGAGCTGAAGAGCTTCTTTAGAAATAACTGATAGATCCATTGACTGATAAACATCAGTGAGTCATAGAGAATTTGGTTAAAAAAAAAGAAAGAAGGAAGGAAAATTTCTGCAAAATTAATATCATACTTTCCTATTAATGACAAGGAAAATAATAAAAAGATGAAGATATGGTAAAATGTGAGCGGTAAAATATTTAAATAGCATAACACTTGTTAATCTGCATCTAATCTGATGTTTAAATCAAAAATAAAAGTGTATATCGATATATACTGTAAACAGTAGAGGATTACACATTTTGATCATTTCACTCGACAAAAGAACAGAAATCCAAAGTTGCTCAAAAGCAAGTTAAAACAAGTCGTGTGCAGGCCTGTCTGTCGGTTGCCATGCTAGTCGACTTCCTCTAAACGAGGCAGAAGTGCGTCAATCGAGTGCACATGTGCAGCGTAAGGTCAGCTTGCTAGCTGTTTTGCTTTGCTACCCATCTTGTTTGCTAACCAAAAGAAAAGCAGAGGGAATTAGCATGATTGCTAAATTTCTTGTTTGCAGATTAGAAAGAAAGCATCTACATTCATTACAAGTTTTTTTTAATTATTATAAAAAAGTGTCATGATTTTAACAGTTTAAACTGTCTGTTTCAGTTTTCTGCAAGTGTTAACTAGCTGTAGCATCATCAACAGATATACTGTAGCTATTTAAATGTTAGAGTTTGTGACATTTACATTTACTGTACATTTAGGCATTTGGCAGACGCTCTTATTCAGCAAGATTTATAGTACAAAAGTGCTTTGAAGTCCGCGACATTGGATAGATCTGACTATAAGTACCATCAGTCTTATATTTATATTTATATATTTATTTCATTTCTTTTCAATGACCTCACTGACATTTTCTTCCGATTAACTGGCTAACTACGGACAATTTGGGAACACCAAATAGCTTAATCTGCATGTCTTTGGACTGTGAGAGGAAACCAGAGTACCCGGTGGAAATCCACCAAGCAGAGGGAGAACATGCAAACTTCACGTTTGCACACCAACCCAAGGCAGGAATTAACCCTCACTCGGCCCTGCAGGTTCAAGGCCACAGTGCTAACCAAAGTAAAGAACAGATAAATATAGAATTGGACAATTGGATCATAAAATGATCTGCAGTGGCATATTGTGAAGACAAACCAAACGTATCGGTTAAGCTAACGTATAAGTAAAGCTATAACAGATCAGATCTGTTCACAGAGTTAAACAGTTACGATTATTGATGCTTACATCATAACATAGTGAGGATATTCATTCAAATATTAGGCCATGCCCACTGGAACATGTCTGAATAGAAAAGCAGGTGTGTTGTTTTGTACAGTTGTGTTGTTTTGTTCCCTGTAACTTTCAGATGGAGATTTACCCCGAGTTGAAACGTGTAGGGGAAACTCGACAAGCGGGCGTTTAAAAACAGCACCAGCATGTGAGAGCGGTTATTCGGGTTCACATTAAAGGCTAGTGGGAAGATGACTTAGATTTAATGCACCGTGTTAATTTCCTGTCTTGCGCTTATTAATATGCATTCAGTAGAATTTCATGAAAGGAAATGGAAAATATCTAAAAATATGCTTTTTATGATTAGAGCTTTGTGTTGGTCCAAAGGTTTTGGAACACCATGAGTTTATATATCCAGTATACAGAATATATTTTCTATCTTTCCTATTATCTATATCTTTTTATGCAAGGCCTTCTTCAAACATATGTACACTGGCCATTTTATTAGAAACAACTAATTTTATTAGTTCACCTGCTTATCTGAATTACAGAATTGCAGTGGAGCAATTAATCACAATGATGTTTGATGGAGTAGCTGCAGGTTAATTATTCTAGATTTAATGGAAGTTGAAATTCTTTGTTGAGCAAAGTTGAAGCACTTTGCTCGCAGCTGATGGACCAATATTACTTTTTTTTCTCTTGAAACTTTATGTCCAAATACCTTTACAATATTTAACTTATAAGAGAGAGAGAGAGAGAGAGAGAGAGAGAGAGAAGTTTATGATTAAATTATCATCAAATGTGTAATTTCTACAGACA
>JAOTRS010000012.1:18093281-18105436 GCA_028565755.1 Dinotopterus cunningtoni | reverse complement strand
CACACACACACACACACACACACACACACACTCACACAGTGGAGGATAAGTCCCAGACTTGCCTAAGAAACACACACTGCCTGAGCAAACAACAACAACAAATCTGTTTAATATATCAGCTCCAATCAAGATCTAAACACTGCTACAGTGTCACGTCTACGCTTATGTGCTCGTAATAATAATAATAAGAAGAAGAACACGAAAAGGAATAACGAGAAAAAGAAGGAGAAGAAGAATGAAAAGAAAAGGATGACGTAGAAGAATATGAACAAGAAATAAAAAAGAAGGAAAATAATAAATAGAAGAAGAACAGCAACAAGATGAAGTAGAAGAAAATAAACAAGAACAAGAAGAACAGCAACAAGTAGAAGAACAAGAACAAATGAGAGAAGAATATGAAGAAGAACATCAACAAGAAGAAATAGAAGAAGCGTATAAACAAAAAGTAATACAGATGGATGAGGAAGAAGAAGAGGAAGAAGCAACAACAACAAATAGAAGAATAGTAAGTAAAGAATTAAGACCAAGTAGAACAACAACAATGAAAAGTAGAAGAACAAGGGGATAAAAGAAGAATAAAAAAAGGATTTGAAGAAGAATAGCAGCAGCAGCAATAGAACAATAATAAGTAAACAATTAAGGCCAAGAAGAAGAAGAAGAAGAGGGAAGAAGCAGTGGGAAAGGAAGAGAAAGTAAATCAGAAGGAAAAAGAAGTATAACAAAAACATATAAAAGAAGAACAAGAACATGGAAGAAGAAAAGAATTCATTGAAATTGAAATCAATGATATATTCCTCCTTTGCTGTACTAAACCGCGGGAAGGATGTGAAAAACAAACATCATTTGCTCTATATTTCGAATGTAATTCGTTCTATGAATCTTGATTTATAATTACACGTGCAGTTACAGGAAAATAATCAACAACCTATTATTGTATAATGCTGAAGTGATTATGTTCCTCTAACACAGCATCTTGAACTGGTTTATTTCTTTTCTAATGAAGCAATTTCCCAGTGAGTTTATTTATTCATTCATTTCTTTAAAAACAAGCCATCATAGTTTTTACCGGTTTAGAGCTGTATTTCATATTGAAACGAGTTCTGGGGTCTGTTCCAGAATCTATAAACACTCGATTCCTCACCAGTTTCTTTTTATTATCTCTCTCTCTCTCTCTTTTGTAAAGTTAAAAAAAAAACTGAAAATATCATGAAAATGTAAAGTGTAAACTCTTCTGTCATAAAAAAAAGTTTTAGCTTTACTTCTGACACTGGAGACTCCTTCCATCAATGGTCATGTATGTAAACTTCTCCTCATAGAAATTTTGTTTGAAAGTCTAAGTTCCTGTGAATGAGCCGTTACCATAGAAATGATAATAGAACGAGTCTGTGCTACTGTCGGCGTGGTCGTCACGGAGACTTAATCAACACCTTCTGACCAATCAAAATCCAAAATGTAACTAATTATTAATTCAATAATTCATAAAAAAATAACTTATCACTTTGAAGACCTATAAAGTTATAATCTGCGGAGTGTGTGCTGTTGGCGAGCCGTGTCACATGTAAAAGCAGAGTGTGTGTATAAAGAGAGGTGCTTTAGCATGTGGGTGTTTAACAAGCGCATAAAGATCACAGCTAGAGCGATTACATAACTCTATCACACTGTGCATGAGGAGGCAGTGCTGCGAGAGAGAGAGAGAGGGAGAGAGAAAAGGAGAGAAAGAGAAAGGGAAGAGATGTGGCGTCGACCTCGGTTTGACCCCTCGATGACGAGTTGAGAGGTCAAATGTCATGACGGGATGATGGTAGAGTCAGGCACGACGCCCCGTCTGTGCCTCTCAAACACAGGTGTTAGCCGAACAGCTCACCTGGCTCTGCCGGAGCCTGTAATTATCCTCCCTCCTGCCCTCTCTCAAACACACCCACACAAACACTCAGAAACACACACATTGTGAGATTATTCAGTCGATTAGAAAAGCAAATAACACTGTTTGCTTGAGTTATACTTCTGAAACGTGATTCATTTAATTCGTAAGAACTGATTTGAACATATTTAGGATGTTTATTTTTTGTTGTTGATGTTGGTTCCCTTCAATACTAATCGTACTCCAGACTTATGTCAGAAGGTTGAATCAATATTTACACTGGAAAAGTTCTGTGTGTCCAGAGTCGGTAACACGTGAATCATTCTTTTCATTTCTATTAAGACTGACAAAACTCAGAGAAATGGATAAAGATGCAAACACTTACTCACTCATCGTCTATACCGCTTTATCCTGTGTACAAGGTCGCGGGAGGCCTATCCCAGGCACAAGGCGGGGTACACGCTGGACAGGGTGCTAATCCATCACACACACATACTGTATACACACACACTACAAGCAATTTGGGGACGCCAGTTAGCCTAATCTGCATGTCTTTGGACATGGAAACCCACCAACCATGTGGAGAACATGCAAACTTAACACACACAGAGTCAGAGGAGGGAATCAAACCCAGATCCTGGAGATGTAAGGCGACAAAAGTAATCTGTGAAGTAACATGAATGTGAAACAATTTAAATATGAACAAAAGACTTATATTGTGATGATGTACACATAAGAAGATGTCAAAAATTAAGAATAAATCCTACAGGAGTCTAACATTTTGTTCGATTTCTGACTCACATGGTTACATTTGTTTCTAAAGTCCGGTTTTTGTCGAACTAACTCAATGTCTTGTTAAAGAACTGATTGATTTTTCAACATACAGAATAGCACTTGATCTGGCACTTTGTATTACAAGTGCAATTTGTTATTTTCTATATTTTCATAAGGCGACCCTATTGAGAATGTAATGTTAATTCCTGCAACAGGATGTAGGCAATTTAATCATGCCCAGTGTTTTTATTTATTCAATGTGCTGTCCTGAAAAAGAAAACATTCCCATGGATTGAAGGATAAACTCTTACAAATCAGTTTAACTTCGTTCTCATGATTTTACCCATAAAATGCAATGCCTTTAATTACGATTTTTTTATGTACTGTGTGTGAAAAAATACTTTCCACTGACTTTAAAGGGATGATGTCGTTATGGATTTAATTGTGCCGTAAATACATCTTTAAAATTGGCCTTGATAGTCATTCCATACTTTTTTATATAAACATTTTAAAACAACCAAACCTTTCACATTTCATCATGACAAGTTCTTGAATTGGTCTTTAAAGTTCTCTCTCTCTCTCTCTCTCTCTCTTTCTCTCTCTCCCTTTCCCGCAGTTGGTTCTCGGTAACAGCTGTTTAACAGACACTGAGTTTCGACACAGCTGGAAGATCATAACATTATCAAAGACCTGGACCAGCCAGTACAGAGGGATGCGGCTGTGGGCAAAAACCTCTGCAGGACAGAAACCGAACACAGATGTAACACAGGACAGAAAAAAAATAATGAAATCGTTTCTGGGAAAAAAAGAAGATGTCCTCATTTTCAGTATGAGAAACTAGTAAAGAGAAGAAGTCACGCTCAAGTTTGTGTGTGTGTGTGTGTGTGTGTGTGTGTGTGTGTGTGTGTGTGTGTGTGTGTGTGTGATTGTTAGTTAAAAATTGGTCAGACTTTTATTCAGGTCATAAATCTGTTTAAAATTTAACCTATGATATCAGAAGCTCACTCCGGGGGAAACAGAGCAAGAGGGACAAGGTCACAACCAAAGCTAAGACCACTCCACTATAGGACAGGGACCTTCAACTCCAGGAGGTCCAGTGTAATTTACTGACACCTAAACACACCTGAACCTGGTAATTATGAGATTAGATGAGTCATCTTTGTTTGAGCAAAAGAATCATCAAACGGTGCTGGACACTGGTCCTCCATGGCTGGAGCTGAAGATCTCTGCTATAAGAGTGTATAACAGTGTATGCAGTGTATAACAAACAATGGCCATCAGTTTGTCCCTCAGGTGCTGATAGTTGACTTTCCTCTCCATGTTCTTCCAGTGTCCATGTGGGTTTCCTCTGGGTTCTTCAGTTTTACTGGTGTAGCCAAGAGGTAATGTCTGTGTGCTGAATCTGAAGGAGAAGGTGGAGCTGAAGGAGATTAAAAAAATCTGGAAGAGATCAAGGAGATAAAGAAGATGAAGGAGATGGAAGAGGAGGAGGAGTTGGAAGAAATGTAGGAGATAGACGAGATAGAGGAGAAGGAGGAGCTGGAGGAGATGGAGATGAAGGAGGAAGGGAGGAGATGGAAGAGAAGGAAGAATGGAGGAGATGGAGGAGCTGAATGAGATGGGTAAGCTGGAGGAATTAATGAGAAGGAGAAGATGGTGGAGCTGGAGGAGCAGGAGGAATGGAGGAGTTGTGGGAATTGAGGAGAAGGAAGAGATTGAGGAGAAGGAGGATCTGCAGGAGATGCCCAGGCCATGTAATACTCTGAGAGTGAGAAGCAGGAGTTTGTATTTGTTTCTTTGTGAAGCAGGAAGTGTGGATATTGGAGTAGGGATGTATCTAAAGGTTTGAATAAGTAAGGGGTCCTGCATCAGGATTTCAAATTTGTTTCTTCAAAGAAGAGGGAATTACTGCTTACAGAACCGTCACATGAATGTCACACATGGTTAGGATATGATTTAATCACATGGTACATCAGTATTAAACCCATGCATTGTTTCACTTGTGTTCATTTTTCGCAGGTATTTTTAGACATGATGATAAAATGGTGGCATGCACTGTGACATCATATATCACTCACACGTCACATGACTTCAACACACAAATGATCACATGGAGTGAAATGTACTGTATGTTATTATTATTATAAGAGACAGCAATCTACACGTGAATAAAAAAAAATGCTTGTAATATCATTTGCACATCACGAAATCACATTTGCTCTTTATTTACTTTTTTATTCAACTCTACTTGTAGATACTGTATTTTTGCACTTTTCTTTTCTTTTTTTGTCTGATATTTACAGTTTTTATTTATCAAAAATATATATTGTACCCAGTATAATGATTATAAAGATATTCTTGTCTCATCCTCTCCTTTTCTTTTATCTTTTTTGAAAACAAATCATGAATAGAGATGACTTAAACACTTGAAGAAGGGAAGTGCATGTAGCGATGAATGCATCATGCATAGTGTCCACTGTACAAGCCTCTGGAGACAGTGTTATGATCTGGAGTTGCTTCATTCGCTCAGGTCTAGACTCAGCAATGTTATGTGGCAATAAAATGAAGTCAGCTGACAACCTGAATGTACTGAATGACCAGGTTATCTATGGAGTTTTTTTTTTTATCCTGACGAATATATTTAAGGACTGGAGAGTATGAGGAATCATTTTCACACATTGTGTGCTGTAATCAAAGCTAAATGTGACTGAATGAAATCTTTTTTTTTTCCCCCTGGCCAGGCAGTGTAAAAAGGCACAGCACAGTTTTAATATATGAAGTACAAAAACCTTGAAATATGATAATTTAAAAAAAACTTAGAATGCAGATCGAACCTTCTAATTCCAAGGGAACATTATTTGCATTTGCACAGAATTGACAAAAACTTGGTGTGCAGTCATGGATTGTGTTGAATTCATGTATTGGTGTCATGCATGTACACAAGAACATATCATTTAAACATATGAAATAGATATAAAAGTTTTCAATGTCAAGATTGAGAACTTTTATATCATTTTTTTTCTAGAAACTGAAAATTCTCAGGTTTTAGGGTCAATGTGAAAAAAAGAAAAAAATACTCTTTTGCCAAGGTATCATAAATGTTCCATCAAGGATCATGCAGTAAATATTATTCCTATCTTCTGAAGCTGAAGTAAGACTAGATTTATGAATTATCTTGGTGAAAAAGTGAGCAGAGGTCTGGGCCTAGAAGGATCTCTTTGGGCAGAAGATGATTTCTGTTTAATGATGGTTATACAGGGTACTGATGTCTGTCAGAATGAAATACAGGCAGAAAGCACCAACAAGATGTAAAAAAAGACCGGTCAGAAAGGAGTGAATATATACAGAAGTTAATGAACTAGTGAATGAGAGGGGTTGAGGAAGTGGTGGTAGTTTCAGGTGAGACTGAGATCTCGGTGGTGAAACTGAGACTGTCAACAAGGTACAGTCACTGAGTAAAGAGGGAACAAGCTCGTAAAAAAAAAAAAACACACACACAGCAATTATTTTAATTAACATGCTGACAAGTCTCTAATAATCACCCTCTCTCTCTCTCTCTCTCTCTCTCTCTTTTACACACACACACTACAATTAGCTGCCACTTGATCGGTGCTGATCCGAGATCAGTATTAGCCTCTCTCAGGTCAGCAGGTGAGACAGAGAGTAAACAGTAATGAAGTGCTGAGTCAGTGATTAGTGATAATGTAGGTTTCACTCTCTACCCTCACACACACACACACACACACACACAAACACAAACACATACACCTAATAATGGTGATTACAGGATTTAGAGTGTCTGAACCTGAGTTTAGAGGTTAAACCAAAAGTGTGTGTGTGTGTGTGTGTGTGTGTGTGTGTGTGTGTGTGTGTGTGTGTCATTACCAAATTACCAGCTTGTACTTAAACTAAAGATGTTTTAGAGGATTTAGTTTAATCTCTCAGAGAAGACCAAGCAACTGTAAGCACATGCAGAAAACTATTTACCTACAGGGTGGCCCTAGGAGAGAAATGACTTTTAATGACTCTGTGCCCTATGTGGCCTATGCATGGTCATACTTGACGTTTTGTAGTCAATCGTACAAAGTCAAAGCCAGCCATGGGCTACAGAAACACATGGAGACCTATAGCAGGGCTACGGCATAATTACAGTAGGGCGTATGGGTGCTTATGGTAAGCTATGCTAGCAACTACAGTACAATAAACTACTTTTCGCTATGAGAATCTATGGCCACAGCTTATCTATGCTTTCCCATAGTGCCCAAATATATTTCTTAGCTTTGCATCTACACCATAAGTAATGACATCAGAGCCACAGCAAGCCACTATTCTGAAACCATACCAAATACCCTACAGAACATGGGAACTGGGCATTATGGCTGGTTTACTGTATTCCATTAAACCTATTATAGTCTAATATAATTTATGCAACAGTTATTTCCGAAGGGCGCCATGGTGGTCTAGTGGCAAGCACTGTTGCCTTGCACCTCCAGGATCTGGGTTCAATTCCTGGCCAGGCTTGATCCCGTCTCTGTGTGCATGGAGTTTGCATGTTCTCCCGGTGCTTGGTGGGCTTCCTCTGGGTACTCTGGTTTCCTCCCGAAGACCTCCAGATTAGGCTAATTGGCGTTCCCAAATTGCCCGTAGTGTGTGTATGTGTGTTGGCCCTGCGATGAATTGACACCCTGTCGAGAGTGTACCTCCCCTTGTGCCCTGGGATAGGCTCCAGGCCCCCCCCCGCAACCCTAAATACAGGATAAAGCGATATAGAGGATGAATAAGTAAATTAGTTAGTTCCGACCATGCAATCTGATTGTACAAGAGGCATTCCAGGAGTGGTGATAATGCACTGTAACAGCACTGGGACGTTTAACTATATCCATCACTTAACGTTCCAGGTGTTCTACAGTTGTTAATTACACTAACTGTCGCTTGCAATGGCTGAAAGTAGGTCTGTACGGTCCGCGGTACTGAGAGAGCAGTTGCCTGCCAAAAGTCACATCATCATCTTTAATCTCTTTAATAATTGCTTCTAAGTCATTCAGAATTCTCTGCACATTGTTTTATTTGATTCTAAGCCAAGCTAGAAAGTTAACTAGCTTCTACCACAAGCCTAGTTGTGTTTGATGTGTTAGCGTGCAAAATAACCAGTTAAATAACGAAACAAATTATAATCTGTTGCAACTAAATGGTGTGTGTGAAACTGTTGTATAAATGCAATATCACACCAGAGGTCATGCTGTTGTGCTGTTTATCATCATGGCTATGACATCTTCACTACTTGGGCTGCACACTTGCGCTTATGCCTGCATCACAGCAGTGCACATAACCAGCACAACAGCACTTGCTCTCATGCCATATTGGACAATTAAAGTGATGAGAGCAGTCCTGTTAGACTAGGTAGGAGACATGGACATCATACATTAGTCATACAAGGTAAGTCATTCATACTGACATAATAAAGGGTCCGTTACCATAAAAATGATAAAGAAAACAAATCTTGAATGTTAACATTTCACGCACATATTTTTGTACTTTAAAAAATGTTATTACCTCATAATTATGCCTAGCTTTGACTGCTAAGTGAACTTTCATAAAGTCTAGAAATATTAAGAAATGACCACATTTACATTCTTAATTAAACTTACTGAACTTAGGAAATAAATAGTAGCATAAGCTAGCAAGCTAATGTTTGTCTACACAAGCACAACTAAAACTTTTTTAAGTAATATTACACAATACACCACTCTTAGAAAGTAGCAAAGGGGCTAAATAATTAATTAGTTGTGGCTTCTGAGTAACAATGACAAAGTGTGTAAGCTAGGCTAATTAGCTTAGCTTGGGAAAACACCCCGAGGTGAAGGCTTTAGCTTTTATACAGACGCTGAACAGAAAAACAAAGACATAACTATCCAGGGTATCAAAGTTTCCCTCAGATATGTCAGTAAAAAAAAAAAAAAAACACTCAGTTCCACAAAACTCGCACTATATTTACAGTTAGCACCGACCACTAACTGACCTTCTATAGCATCTATTAAGAAACACCAACATTGAGCAAGAAGTTACACAATATATCAGTTTTTGATATTGCAAATACATTAGTACCGGGCTGCTCATGTGTACGTGGTGAGCACACACACACACACACACACACACACACACACATTTATACACAGAGCCAAATCTGAGCTAGCCATGTAATTTAAGATTATAAGATATATAACTAAGTTGGAAGCTTATCTCTGAAATCATTAAAGTTCAATTAGATAGATAGATAGATAGATAGATAGATAGATAGATAGATAGATAGATAGATAGAACGAAGTATAAAGCAGCTGGTGAGCAGGAGATTGATGAAATGAGGAATCAAGTACTCTGTGTGTGTGTGTGTGTGTTGTGGTTTTTGACAATGGCGGTGTATCACGTTGCCCGAGTGCCTGTGCCCACCTGGTGGCTCGAGGCGGGGAGGCGAGGCCATAATGATAGGGACAAATGGTGAGATGCTCGGAGAAGAGCCAATCACACTCACACACACACACACACATACACACACATACACACACAGGAGCAAGTGGGCCAAAGTGAGTCACCTCCTGCTGGCCATGTGCTGCCACAGCGTGGGTGGATGTTTGTGTGTGTTTGTGTGTGAGCGGGCTGTTCAGTTGCAGTTTCACTGCTGCCACCAGACACACAAAGCCAAAGGCAATAAAAGTAATGAGGTTCGCGTGCTTTCTCTCACACACACCTGACACATGGCCTTCATAACAGTGTGTGTGTTAGTTATGCCGTATATATAAATGTGTGTGTACGTAATGACTAGCCTCATATCCTTGCTAGCTGAGTCATGCCGGCTAATTTCATCTCCCAAGGTGCACAGCTCGGGTTGCATGTGTTTAAGTGGAGCGCTTGCTTTGTGGAGCGCCGGTTGTGCCGGTGATGCCGTGTGCGTGAATGTGTGTGCGTATGTGTGTGCGAATTCTCACGGCTTGCTTTGTTTTCATCTCACAGCCGCCATTAGTGTATCAAAGCCCGCATAACGTCCTGCGGTATGCTAAGGCTTTGATTGCATGCAGTGTGTTTACTTTCATCTCTGCGGTCAGGGCTGTGTGGCGTACAGACCCGTGTTACTCACGCTGAGCCTTCCGTTATGTTAGATAAACTACACAACTAACAACCCCGTGTTTGTTTTTCTTACAGGAGGAGCCCTTCTTACCCCATTCCTCTGGGACAGGGCACCTGCCATGTTCGTGTCTGACTACACACACGCACACATGCAGCATTAAAGATTTTAATGACTGGGTCCTGTGTCCTGTCTGCCTGTCCTCTTATCCTGAACATCTGGACACCTCTGCATTACTTTGAGTGCTAATGATGTTAATCTTTTGAAGTGCCCTGACTGCATTTATACTCCATCGCAAATCTGGATAAAATGATCCGTTTCTCTATCCAGGTCGAATTCTGCCAAACTGCGACGAACATAAAAGATGCAACCGTTGGAGATCAAACATCATTATCTTGAGGCATAGTAACTAAACCTTGACATAAGTAGCTTATTATTCATTCATCTTTTATACCACTTGCCATGTACAGGGTCGTGGGGGTCGTCTTAGGAGACTTTGGGCGTGAGGTGGGGTAGCTACCTGGACAGGGTGCTAATCCATTGCAGGGCACGCGCACAAAATGGAAGGCATGTCTTTGGACTGTCAGAGGAAACCCACCAACCTTGGGAGAATGTGGAAAGTCAACGCACACAAACCCGAGGCAGAAATCGAACCCTTGACCCTGAAGGTGCAAGGCCAAGGTGCTAACCACTACACCACCATGCCACTGCAGCTTGTGCTTTATAGAATCTGGAAATCGGCAGTGCTGGCTAAAGCAGTTACAGAACTGGGTTACTGATTGGAAGGTCAGGGGTTCAAACCCCAACACCACTACGCTGCCATTGATGAGTCACTGAGCGAGGCCCTGAACCTGATTTCCTCTGTGATTATTTAAGCATTTGCTAGCTAGGAAACTGAGGTCAGAGTGCAGGGTCAACCATGATATGGTGCCTCTCGAGCAAGGCCCTCAACCCTATCTGCTCCAGGGGTGCCATATCCTGTCTGGCCCTGCACTCGGACCTCAGCTTCCTAACTGGGATATACAGAAAAAATTACTTTCGTACTTTTCTTCTCTTACCCCAGCTTGGGATGAAAGCACAGGGTCAGCGCCCTGGAGCAGGGATTGTCAAGGGAGTTGCTCAGGGGCCCAACGGTGGTGCTGGAGTTCAAACCTCTGACGTCCTGATCAGTAACCCAGTGGTTTAACTGTTAATCCAAATTCTGCCATTGTCATTGACTGCTACAATGCACTTGCACTAGAGACTCCTTCCAAATATATAAAGAATGCATAACCATATTAACACTTCACATGATAACATGTGGTTCCTATTTAGTGGTGCCTCTGCCACAGAGTCATTGTTTATGCATTTTACGATTATGCAAGCGACAGCAAGCATGAACCAAGAGAACCCCGACGTGTGTGTCGGATGTCAGTATAGCTGTCAATCTTTTCCTGCGGCCACACCTCATGTTTACTCTTTGTGCACACACCTGTGACCTGCATGAGCTCATGTCTGGAGCTTATCGCTTTTGCCCAGGGATTTTCCCCGCCACTGTCTCGCTTGTCACTTCATTTGTACTCCTAGTCCATTTTTCCCTAAATGTTGTCCTCCAGCTGCAGGGTACACACACACATACATGCAGACACACACACAGACACTGAATTCCTATGCCCGCTCTCAGGCGTGGTCGCACACCCCATAGCGCGCATTCTACATTCCAGAATGGAACGTAGCCTTCTTTCCAAAAACCACAAACATCCATTCATGAACAGGCACGGAGAGACAATCAAAGCGCTTAGCCTGCAGATGAGACACGTCCGCTCTTAAACGCTGGTGTTAAGGATTAAGTGTGACAGGGGCAGCTGGTAAAATGTTCCACTGTCTAATGCACAGGCAAACAGCATCAGCATGGAAACTTACTGAGGGATTTTACCAACTGTTTTATGCATCTTGAGTGTGATAATGAGGTAACATAGAAATTTAGTCATCAGGGGAGTGTTCAATGGGGTGGCCAGGTTAGAAGCAGCGAGTTAATTGGGGTGGCAGGTTAGGCCATAAAGTGGCTTCTTCTCTCTGTGCATGGCCTGAGCAGCATCTGAGTTTGACATCCAACACACACAGGTTACCATCTAAGCAGCTGAGCTTCTTAAAAAACATCACAGCTAGCACAACATTCAGTCTCTGTGACAAACTCTTACTATAAACTACTAATGCTACAACTATTGTTACTGCTACTGCTACTGCTACTCCTGCTGCGGCTAGAACTCCTGCTACTGCTGCTAACCTCTGCTACTGATACTACTTCTACTATATACTCTACTATATATTTTACAATATATAGTAGAGTACTGTATATAGTATAGTATATAGTAGAGGTAGTATCAGTAGCAATAATATTAGAAGCAGTAAAGTATATAT
>JAOTRS010000012.1:18061678-18073286 GCA_028565755.1 Dinotopterus cunningtoni | reverse complement strand
TAAAAGCAGTTTAGCAGCAAACTTTGTGAAAACTAATATTTGTGTCATTCTCAAAACTTTTGGCCACGACTGTAGAGAAAGTTCATTCCACCACCTAGGTGCTAGAACAGAAAACAGTCTAGATGCACATCTTCCTCGATCTCTGAGAGGTGGTGGGATCAGTTGAGCAGTGCTAAGGGATCAGTCGAGCAGTGTTGAAGGATCAGAGGGAACGTTGTGTGATTAGAGCTCAGAGATAATTGGGTGCTGGGCCGTTTTTAGCTTTGTAGGCGAGCATCAGGGTTTAGAATTTGATGCGGGCAAGCCAGTGCAGGCAGACCTGCGAGGAGTGAGTTGCAGTGGTCCAGGCTTGAAATAACAAGGGACTGAATTGAGCACGTGAGTAGCCTGTGAAAAAAGAAATGGGTGGATTCTTCTGATCTTGTAAGGAAGAAATCGACAAGAGCAAGTAAGATTAGCAACGTGTGGAGAAAATGACAGTTGATCATCCAGTTACCCTAAGATCGGAGCAGTGGCTAAAGGAGTGATCTGATTGTTGTCCAGGGATATCACAAGGTCTTGACCAGGGATGAGTTGCCAGGGATGAGCAACAGTTTTTTTTTTTTTTTTATTACTCTGATTGAGTTCCAGTTGATGAGCTGCCATTCAGGATGTCTGCCAGACATGCTGAGATCTGGGTGGAAACCTAATTGGGAGAAAAGGTGAGAATAAGTTATAAAATAAGTATGTGTCATCTGCATAACAATGGCATGAAAAGCCATGCAATGATATGACCTTACCAAGAGACCGGGTATATAACAGGAGAGGACCAAGTACTGAGCCCTGTGGGACATCAGTAGAGAGTCTGGGGCAGATATGGATCCCCTCCACGTCACCTCATACGACCTATCTTCCCGGTGGGAAGCAAACCATTGCCGTGCCACAGATTACAAGGCTTGGACGAGGACGGGACAGTGCAGTTTTTGTAACACTGGAATACCGATTCTAACATCTCACCAAAATTTTTTTTCCCTTTAAATTTTCTGCAAAGCTACCTGAAAAAGGAACATCTTAATCAGCCGTTAGTTACACCAATTTTCTTATTCACCTGCTCCACTGAAAGTAATGACGATTCTAATCGAGAGTGTACATGAGGCCATTAGCCGATAAAGAGCTGTGACTGGTGAGGCTGTTAGGGTTACAGTGCGCCTTTCCATCCCTCATAGCACAAAAACTGCTTTATTATTCCGTCAAATTGTAATCGTTATTGATTTTTCAGTGTGAAAGCCGTTCCTGAGTTTGTCCTTTCTATAGAAAACGTTTATTGCAAAACGTTCATCTTGGGTGGGTCTATGGAGTTGAACAATGTTAGAGAGAGCTTCCACTTCACAAATCTGTAAAGCAGGAAGCTTTGAGAGACACTTGTGTTGAATTCTCAGTGGTTTTTTTATTTTGTTTATTTATTTTCTGTACGTTGTTTTATTCATTTTGTTCCTTCTTTCATCTGTTTTAATGGTTTCTGTGCTGAAATATTTTTCTCTTCTGTGTCCCGTCTGTTTTTCTCTGTTTAATAACTTTATAAATGTGCTGTCTGTCTGTCACTCCTTAGACTTTTAAAATGGGGTCTCGTGTTAAGTGCCTGTTATTGTGTTTGTTGTTGAGCATCCTCTCTATCTTCTTTCTTTCTTTTCTTTCCGTTTTTTGGATAAGTAATGCGGTTCTATAGACTGATCACTCTTTTTTTCCTGTTTACTGTTTCAGATGTCACTCAGAGCCAGAGCGGGGATCTAAAGAGGAAGCTGTGATGTCACTTGGATGACGTTGCTGCATAATGCATGGACTGCTGGCATAAACAATAAGAACGAACAGCTCTTAGCCTTTTCTTTTCTGTTTTTTTTTTTTTTTGACTATTTGAAGTATAATTAATTAATGAATTAATAACATCCCTGGCCTGGATGCTTTCTTTCTTCCTTCCTTTTTTTTTTTCTTTGTTTTGCTAATGTTTACACACACAGACCTTAATTGCTGTGGACGGGGAGGGAAAAGCTTTTTACGTGTGCGAGATTGTGTGTGTGAGTGTATGTGTGTGTGTGTGTGTGTAAACTTGTGTGTATATATACACACACACTCCGAGTGGAATATGAACTCTATACAATGAATGAACAGAACGGACTGACGGATGAACTGATCCCTCCCTCTCTCAGGTGAAGGTCCATGTCTCTGGTGCTGTTCCAGGTGGAGTTGATGTTAGTGTTGTTGTTTATTATTATTATTATTGTTAATATTATTATTATTAAAATGCCCCCCACGGAACAAAGACCAGAGGAGTTTTATATCCGGTGCAGAAGCAGGGGCGATGAAATTTGTATTGTACTTGAATTTTTTTTTTTTGTCAGAACTTTGTCTACTTGAGCTGACCCTCCACACTAGCGAAATAAAAAGCAATAGTTAGTCCCAGGGAGAAAAACAAACAAGGCTTTTCAAGATGATGTGTGTGTGAGAGAGAACGTGTGTGTGTGTGAGAGAGAACGTGTGTGTGTGTGAGAGAGAACGTGTGTGTGTGTGAGAGAGAACGTGTGTGTGTGTGTGTGAGAGAGAACGTGTGTGTGTGTGTGTGTGAGAGAGAACGTGTGTGTGTGAGAGAGAACGTGTGTGTTTTCTTTAAAGGTGCATTATTATTCTGTGATTGATTGAAGTTGGTCATGTGACCCTCGTCTTTTTATGATCAATGACTGTAACACCGACGTCATTTCTACAAAAGAAAAAAAAATCTGTTTAATGACCAATAACACGTCAATGATTACTGAAATGTGTTACTTTTTCTAGGCAAGTAAATTGCCAAAAGTAAGTGCATCTTTCCTAATGATTTCAGAAATGGTACCAGGTTTATAAAACCAAGCACAAACTCATTCAGTATGTGATGATTCATAGAAAGACACCAAAATAATTAACCATTTAATTTAAACAAGTGCTTTATAACTTTGTGGCTCAAACTGTTATGGCTCTGGGGTACTGATTACTCAACCCTATCTGCTCCAGGGGGCGCTGCATCCTGGCTGACCCTGATGCCCAGATTCTTAACTGCAATATGTGAAATAAAAAAAAAATAAATAAACTTTCACTGTGCTGTAAAGTACATGTAACAAATAATTGAATATTTACTCTACAGGGTGTTTCCTTTACCACAAGCTAGTGTGGTACTTCTACACTGCTAGATCTGCCCCTGTGCAGTGTACATTCTGTTATTCTATAACGCAAGAATACCTAGGAATGCGTAGATACTAAACACGTTCTTCATTGCTGAAATGTGCAGTGTGTAAAAAAGAAAAATCTTCAATTCTATCACTCTGTTGCATCAGTAAACCTCGTACGACATTCCAGACTGGCTGGCTCTGTAAGCGCCGAGAGCTTCACGCAAGACTGAGATCACGATACATAAGGATAAGTGTTAGCTGGACGTTGTGTAACAGCACTGACATCAGGCTCCAGGGCGGTGATGTCTGTTACCGGTCTGTCTCAGGAGAACACTACCTACATGAGTGCAGAGTGCTTCCTAGTAAAGTGTGATGAATGATAATGGTCTGGGGCAGTTTTACAGGGTTTGTCTTCTTCAGGGTTAAAATGAAATTATGTGGGCAGTAATGATTGTGATTATTATTATTAATATTTGTATCCCTGCCTCTATGAATCACCACACTGGATTTGAAATTAAGCCACCAACGTGTTATGCAGTGTGTATACACGTAGCTTTTATTCAAAGGGTTTAACAGAAATACTGCTGTAACTATAGCAATCAAAGCCAATTATTTATTTATTTTTAGAAGCCCAATAATTTCAGAAGCTCAAAAGTAACTGGACAACTAACAAAAAAAGAGTACAATGGTTGAGTACACTGTGAAAAGTATTTGATGGGTTTCTTAAGGACTAGAAAAGAGGATATAAACTGAAAGGAAGATGAGGGAGATCAAGACCAGAATGTGGCAGTAAGGATCCAGTATAGTGGACGCCCATTGCTTCACCAAGAAGCCAAGTAGCTGAGAAGCAGTTTTCGTCTGGGACCTGTTTGTTAGTTATTTCATGACAAAGTAAGTAGGTAAGTGATCTAAAGCTGACTCCCAAGTATTTAATCTGCACTTGGTAGCTGTTCATGAGAACTCCAAACCGTGCCAATGCAAGTCAAAAAGGACAATATTAGGCTGAAAAAAAAAACAGTCCTATGAGAGAGGCTGGAGGAACTTAAGGAGTGACCTAATCCACAATTTGATGGTGGTGTTGGTCTTTCAGTTGCTCCCGGCAAGGGGTTGCCACAGCAGACTATCTGGTCTGTGCAACAACTTGGCACAGGTTTTACGCCAGATGCCCTTCCTGACGCAACCCTCCCATTTTATCCGGGCTTAGGATTGGCACTGCACCCAGTGGCTGGGAATCGAACCTGTGGTGCATTCTATAAAAAGAATAAATGTGCGAGTGAAGGTCAGCAACACCAAACGTCCTGGAAGACCACAGATAAAAAATAAAGTGAATAATCACAGAATTATTTCCTTGGTGAAGAAAAACTCTTTAAAAAACCTCTAGTCAAGTCAAAAATCTGAGGTCTGATCCGGGGTTTCAGTAGCTGTGAGCTCGGCCTGACGTACCCATTTCTGCCATAGATGTGACCTCCCACTGTTACATATGGTGAGGAACGCCTGTGACCTGCTCACGATATTATATAAATGGTAATGACGTCACTGCCTACTGGCTACCTGTCTATTTTATCTTTATATATAAAACCAAATCCTGTTTGTTGCTTTGTGTGTTTGTGCAGGTAGCTCCGTCACAGGCATGTCACAGGCGTTTACGTCACACTGTGAACATGTCGCAGGTGTTCCTCGCTGAATGTAACAGCAGGCCGCGTCATCATCAGCGTTTAAGTCATACTGTGATGTATCGGTGGTCAGAAAAAATGTCCATAAAGCGGAGGTGACAGTTGAGCTTACTGGTTGCCAATGGCCGTAAAACTAAAAAGAACAAATAAATGATTGATTGGAAACGTGGACAATGACACACCTACCTTCTCCAGAGTGTCTTTGTCTTCACCAAGGAAAGAATTCGTGCATCTTCCACTTACCAGTGCATTCATGCTTTTATACATATTCTGCGTAAAAGCACATAAAGGTGTATTGCATTACAGTCTCAGCACATCATCAGACTGTACTGTCCCTAAAAAAAGTGTATAATAAAATTTAATTTCTATATGTATGAATATATAGATATACAACTTGAAAAGTTTTTTTTACTTTTATGAATTGTACAAAATATATTCTGAAATTGTTTTTTTCCTATTTCTATAAGCCATAATAATAACAATTATTAGAAATTATATAAAAATACAAAACATGTTCTGAAATAGGTTTTTTTCATATTTTATAAGCTGTAATAATTAAAATTATTAGAAATTAGATTGACAAAAATACAAAATATAATATTCTGAAGTTGTTAGTTTTTCTATTTTTTTATAATTATTTTTTAATAATAAAAAAAATAAAAGAAAAATTATTAAAAATTTATTTTAAATATATCTATATTTTTATTACTTTATATTGACTTTTTCCTCTCTATGATATTCCATTTCTCCCTATAGACAGACACTGTATAGTCTGATGAGGTGCTGAGACCGTGATGCAGTACACCTTCGTGTCCTATCGGGGGCGCGTCTAACCGGCACGCCTGATCGAACAACAGGCAACAAGAAGCGGAAGGAGGCGACGAAGAAGAAGAAGAAGCAGCAGAAGAATCAGGAGGAAGTACAAAATGGCGGCTGCGCAACGGTAACGCGAAAACGGTTACAAGTTTTCTAGAATTTTCCGTGTAGAATGTGAGATGTGGCAGGGTTTCCGTGCGGCTTATTCGTTTTGAGAGGACAAACAGAACAGAACGGAACAGAAGGCGTTTTATTTTATTTTATTTGGTCGTGTGCGTTCATGTTTCTGTGTTTGTGTTTGTTAGAGACGGCTCTGGCTCTATAAATAATCACAGACTGTTTGTAGAGAGAGAGAAAGAGATCAGTATGGAGGATAAACGCCGGACCCTGAGAGAGAGCAGTAGTAGCAGTAGCAGTAGTAGCGGTAGCAGCAGCGGCAGTGAGTCGAGCAGCGGGCCGGCCTCCCCCGCCAGCCCCGGCTCAGGAGCGCCTAGAGCGGAGAGCAGCAGCAGTAACACCGCCGCCGGGTCTGGAGGAAACGCCTTCGCCAACGACGGCAGCTTCATGGAGCTGTTCAAGAAGAAGATGGAGGAGGAGCGGCGGAGGAAGGAGCAGGAGGAGGAGGAGGCGGGCAGTCACGCGCAGGCGGCCGGGGAGAGGAAGCCCGTTAGCGTGGCCAGCTTTGTAAGGGGGTTTACAGCAGTGTGTCTCACTTATTAGACACACACACACACTCAAGATCCAGATCCAGAGTGTCCTAGATAGATTACAGTATATATATATCTCACTTACACACTTATATCATTTAATACACTCTGTAGATGATCTTAGATCTTGTCTATACTTTTGTTAAAAAAAAAAAAAAAGTGATGTTAAAGTGCTTGGGCCCGGTTACCATGGCGATGGTGTTATTGAGACGAGTCTGGTTGAAGGGGCGGGTGAAAAGGCGCCTACTGTATGCTGCTTTGTCCTTGCTGTCCTGTGTGAAGGACAGGCGTGTCCGGGTCCGGCCCGTGTAACGGTTTCAGTCTTCTCCTCCCAACCCAGGTGGGCAAGCGCAGAGGCGGCGCCAAGCTGGCACTCAAGACTGGAGTGGTGGCCAAGAAGCAGAAACCTGACTCGGAGGTGAGTGTGTGTGTGTGTGAGAAGTGCGAGTTCATCCTGGAGTGACGTTATCTGTGGTAACGCATCACTTGTTATTTCATCATGGTGATACTCGACAGGGTTCAGGGAGGATTTAACTGAGAGAACCTCAGTCTACAGGAAGTGTCAAAGGCATCAGTCTCGAGAGAAGACGTCGCCAGTCCAGAGTCGATACAATGGCTTTAGTACGAGATGTAAAGCCGGGGTGATGTCACAGGGAATGGTCACGGTATTTCTCAGGCAGCTGTGATGATGATAATACAGAGTTCACATCTGGAGTTTATTACAAGGGTGACCTTAAGAACTGTGTGAAAGTTAAATACACACTTATGATCAAATGTTGAAGGGGAAAAAATATATATATGCATTTGAGGTGAATATGTTCAAAATATGGGAGCTCTCATCATGATTTAGGATAACTAGGTAGGTGGACGGATATGTAGAAGGGGAGACGAATAGATAGATGGGCGGGGATATAGGTATAATAGATATAGGTGGAGATATCGTAGGTAGATGTGTTGTGTATGTCAGAGGAAGGTTCCAGACATCCAGCAGCGGTGAGAGTAAACAACACAAAGGCAGGTTTGTAGTTTGTATAATCAGGAGACACAACAAAAACGTGAGATGACCAGAGTTTTTAGTGCAATGCTAAACCACAAGTGTAAGTGCTTGAGTAATACATATATGAATCTATAATTTCCTCACACTTTCTGAACTTATTTCCGTTATCTCCTGTTGTCGATTCTGTAAAACTGATTTGCGGCAGTTAAAAGTGAAATAGAAGTAAAACTAAATTGAATTAAAAAAAAAAAAGTGAAACTCAGTTCAACTCCCTGATGTGCAGTCGTAGTGACGACAAAGTGACAAGAGGCACAAAAAAAACCCTTACCAACTGTGTTTGACTGATGGCTCTTAGTTAGTAACCCAGTGTAAGTATCTGTCCAGTGACGTAAACTTCAAAGCACTTTTCGTAAGTCGCTCTGGATAAGATCGTCTGCCAAACACCTAAATGTAAATAATGATAAAGAACAACATGGAGGTGACATGTGACCAGGTCTGAGTCTGTTGGGATTTTAATATCTAAAATCCTCGCCATGTACTGTAATAACAGGTGTGTGTGTGTGTGTGTGTGTGTGTGTGTGGAGGAAAAGAATCAACAGATTGGTCTTTCATCTCCATCCATCACATTTATCTTTAAATTACGGTGAAAACAAGCTAAAGTTTTTTTTTTTTTTTTTTTTAAATCTTGCTCTTGTGTTTAGATCTGTGTGTAAGTTAATGCCACATGTCTTAACCTCTCTCTCTCTCTGTTTGTGTGTGTGTGTGTGTGTGTGTGTGTGTGTGTGTGCGCGCAGGCTGAGAAGGGTAAAGGCGACGCCTGGTCTAAGTACATGGCCGAGGTAAAAAAGTACAAAGCTCACCAGTGTGGAGACGACGACAAAACCAGACCTCTGGTCAAATAGAGACTGTGGCTGAGCGGCGTGCGACGTGGCTTTCGATTCTCAGACACGCACACGCACACACCTTCTTCTTCTCTCCTGTTTTCTCTCCTCTTCCTCTTTTGTTTATAGGTTTCCAGTTTTAGTGTGTTCAGTGATCCAGATGTTTTCTAAAACACAGCATCGAGTTGATGTTGGAGTATTGATGAGACTCTGCGGTGTGTGTGAGAGAGCATCTGGACCGCCGTCACAATCGTGTCATTTTGTAATCTTTTTTTTTTTTGATTCTTGGTAATGGATGTGACTTGAAATCAGTGGTTTAAAAAAAGAAAGAAGAAATTAAAATGCTCTGAATAGAGCGAGTGCTGGCCAGTGGGAATCTTATCTTTTGCGTTCTTCATGGTGCTGATCCAGTTAAATGAAAGTGACTCATCAGATCATCTTCAGTCAGTAGGAATCTGTGTATTGAAGTTTTTTTTTTTTTTTGCTCATTTCAGACACCTGAGAGACTTTTAGCCTTTTCACTGTAAATACAAACTGATTGTATTAGCGAGCGCTAATTTATTTTAAAAAAGTACGAGAGAGTCAAAAATTATCCACTGTCAAATATTTAAACAGCTTTTTGACATAATCTCCTTGCATTTTAAGACACTTTGTCCATTCAGTTGACAAGCTTTCGTATTCCTTCCCTTTTTAAAAAAAATGTTCACAGCTGAGCTGTTGGCCATGAATGTCTTCACCTCTTCATCAGACGTGAATCTTTGTCCTCATCGGGCTGCTTTCAGGGGACCAAACAGGTGAAAATCTGCTAGAGCAAGACCAGGACTGTAGTGAGGACAATTAAATCGCAAAACAAAGGTTTAGTCTTCAGCTCTTCAATAAGCGTCTCACTGTCACGAGTGCTGTTGTTGAGTCTTTTTTCTGATGGTGTTCCAATACTTCCGGCCCCCGAGAATTCCAGAAATCTGTAAGTGTTGATGAATTTTCCAGCTGACTTTTGAGCTTTTTCTCAGTCGATTGAGGATGTTTCTGTTCCATACTCTGCTGTTTACTCTCAGGCTCATGGTGATGAATCTTGTCTTATCACCAGTAATGATTCTCTTTAAGAAACTTTCACCTTCCTTAGAGTATCCAAAATTGTTTGCAGACATCCAGACACTTCTGTTTATGCTCTTCTGTGAGGTGCTTCAGCACCCGGTCTACCCTCAGACCATTAAAAAACATGAATCACTGCCTGATGCCCTTCTTTCGTGCAAATCACAAGCAGGGCGTCCATTTTTCCTTGCACCTCTGTTACAAATGAACTGATGTAACGCGTCCACACCTGCACAGCAGTGGTCGGTGCCTTGAACAGAAATTGTTGAAGTTTTATTATAACTGGATTACGGATCATTTTTGACTCACCCTCGTAAAAACCAAGTGGTGACTATCGGAATAGACGAGAACGAAAATCAAGCCCCATCCACTTTGTAGCTAGGTTTGCATAGACCAGACAGCCTGATGAAGAGAGTTCTTATCTAAATCAGAAAATGACTGCTTTTCCAATCTTCAGTGATCTTGACTTGTAGCAGGATTTACACCGTGCTGCTGTTACACGCCGAGGTCCTCTCTCTCGCTCTCCCGGCTTTTTTAGCAGCATCGTTTACATCCGTGGTTCTCAGAGTAAAAGCCAGTGGGTCTGTGAATTTAATTTGTTCTTCATTGTTCACATTTATTACTGTAATCAGTAGCACATCAAGACCTTCCCAGGAAAGCAAGACCAAAACTGACCTCTGCTGCAGAGTTAAGATTTAGAGTTAAGAGGCCTCAGAAATCACCAATTAACATACAGCACCTCAGATTAGAGCCGTTATGAAGCTTTACAGAGTATAAGTAGCTGATACATCTCAATATCAACTGTTTAAAGGAGATTGTGTATTTTGGATAAACGCCTTCAGTATTGTGTTATAATGAAGAACGAAAGAAAATCAGGAACAACCTGGGAGTTAAAAGGGATGTTCAAACTTTTATAGATGTGATGAATAAAGGCTTTACTATATAGATACAGAACTATTGTATACATACAACTATTTCATGGTCTAAAAATGGATTTAAAAGAGCAAAAAACGCAAAATAATTTGTGAGAGGTTCTGACTTCACACGCTTGTATAACTCACCATTTTTAAAGGATCAGATCTGATGATGTTCCTGAGATACAGAGATGGTTTCCTCCTTTACTGCAGCGATGGTTCTGAGCCGATACCTACAGAATCCTGACTTGAATTGTTTACATTTGGCAGAAACCCTTAAACAAAGCGAATTACATTTGAACTTGGGACCTTCTGATCAGTGTTCCGATGCCTTAACCACTGAGCTACCCCTGATCCTAATTTCAGATCAGCTTAAAGAGAAAAATGGAGTGGTGTCGGGTCTGCTTCTGTTGTAGCTCTTAAATCTTCTTTGGTCCGATTTAAAAATAAAAATATTAAATTTCCTAAAAGGAAAAAGGCCTGTGGATGTAGACGTTTGGCCCGTCCTGGATATTTTATGTTCTGTTCTGCGGATTCAACATGTTTGAGATTATACTACAACCGTTGATTTATTTTACATCACGGATTTTGATGTTTTAGTCTGCTTGAAATTTGTAACAAGACTATTTCCAGTTTTTAAACGCTTCACTCTTCAGGGAACGCTTTCCACTAGATTTTAGAGTATTTATGCCCATTCAACTCATCTTACAAGAGCGTTAGTAAGATCAGCGTTATGTCTGGGTGTTGGTGAAGCTCCAGTTCCTCCAAAAGCTGATGGTGCAGTGGGGTTGAGTTCAGTCAGGGTTCTGTGCAGGACACTTTTAACTGAGGCTTTATGCACAAGATGAAACACGTTTGAGCCTCATTGTTCCAGTGAAGGGAAACTGTGATGTAACAGTGTACAAAGACATTCTGTACAATTGTGTGATTCTAGGAGTGTTGTGGTAACAGTTTGGGGAAGAAGCACATTATGGTTGCAGGGGTCCACATATGTTTGGTCAAACAGTCTATCCTGAGTTAATTATGTAAGAAACCCTTAAAGAAATGCTAAAGAATGCTTTTGTTATATAATTTGACGAATCTCTAGTAACGTCTCTTTAGGAATAAAACGATCACAGACATGATGTGATGACGCAGCGTTCCTGTTATTACAAGTGTGAGCATTTGTTTAAAGTAACAGCACGTCACAGTGTTTTATTCCTCATATACCACAGTAACGATTTTATTTATTAAAACACAAAGTGTGCGCTGTCCAAAACTATTGGCTTCTGTTTCACTTTGAGTAGAACAGCTTAGACGATATAGTTTCCTCTCCAAGACAAGAAAAAAATTTTGTTTCTGAAAAAAAACTTCAA
>JAOTRS010000012.1:18015449-18031113 GCA_028565755.1 Dinotopterus cunningtoni | reverse complement strand
CAGAGCCCGGATCCTCCGGAGTCCTGCTCACTCTTCTGCTGCTTTAAATAGACAGGGAAGAGTGTGTGTGTGTGTGTATATGTATGTGTGTGTATAGTGTGTGTTTGTGTAGTATTTTACTTCCTGATTTTAAACATTTGGTTGCTGTTCTCATTGAAGTTTATTTACAGCTACTGTTTGAAATTTTAGGTCGAAAAGGGTGGAGCTTAAGTTCATCAGCCAATCACGTGCCTGATTATTATAGTATGACATCATAGCAGTTTTCGACCTGACGTCAGCCGGCTTACTCGCGGCATTGCTTGTAAATATACGCTGGTATAACGTACAGTAATGTATTAAACAACGGTCCACTGGTTAGTGTCGTGTTTAGATAGCTGGCTAGCTGAGTTTAGCGAAAGCTGCTTCATATTCTAAAATGAAAATCAGTATTTGATGCTAAGCAGTACCTGAAAAAAATGATTGAGTGCTACTTTAAGTGACACTGTTTTGACAGTTTAAACAGCTGGTAGTAGTAGTGATGATGTTCTTCAACAGGGCGGAACACGTAGACGTTTGGTTCGTAGTTCAGTTAAACAATGCCAGAAAATACAAATTAGGCTCCACCCCTTTGGACACTGTCACATTCGTCACCGGGTAAAAGTTGTTGTACAAAGTTAATGTGAGTCTACACAACATTTTACACACACACACACACACACACACACACACACACTTTTTATAGCAACATTTTGGCTTTTTAAATCTTTCTTTTTAATTTTCCGAGCTATTGTGAATTTTCATTTAAGATGTTTTATTATGTTTAAATTATTTATTTAATTTTATGCATCGTACGGATGTGACTTGAATTAATATGAATCCATTATTCAGAATGAACAAATACAAACCAAGGAAAAGCACTACATGTTTTCTTTAGACCTGGTAAAAATGACACATCTGCATCAGGACCAGGGGTTTTAATTTAAAAAAAAACAAAAAAAAAACACACACATTGATGTCAGTAATGCTCACACACTCTAGTGTATATACAGGATTCTGAGCATTAAGGCGTAGCCCACATGTAGATAGGTATTTTTTATTTTTTTTATTATTATTTTAGTCAGGTGGTTTTCTGTGTGTTTGTCACACGTTTTCATTATAGACAAGAAATACTGCATTTTAGTCTTATAAGGGCATTCAGCATGAGTGATAACTTTCTCATGCTCCTGATTGGTCACTATGGCTTTATCATTAGGATTATATCATCACCTGCTGGTGTGTTTCTGCATTTTCATGTGAATGAAGAAGGAATTCGGGTCCATCCAGAATCCAACCAACATGTGGACTTGGGTCTAACACTTACTGCACAGTATAGCTACTCTCAGTGTTTCTTGCCTGTTGGTAAACAAGCCTTGTGGATGTTCTCTTTACCTCTTTGTTTTCTTTTTATCCCTTTCGTCTTGCGTTCCCGGCCCAGCTTGTATTGTTTGTTCCTCACCTGACCCTTACTTACTTGATCAATTAGACACTAATTGTGAATGTACGTTTATCTGTGAACAAGGTTTATTAAATCCTGTTGAAGAATGAGTAGTAGTATACGCCAATGTCCACTTCATGTTGTGTGCATTTTTATGTACCTCCTTTCACCTCCACATCTTTAAAACCACATGCCAAGTGTATCTTTATAAGAGTAGGTTTCATCACTGATAGAAACATGATTAAATGGCTGAGCTGGAAAATGAAATCAGGAGCAATCATTCTTCTATGAATTACAGAGTTGAGAGTTAGTTCCTTATTTATGTTTTTAAACCGTACAACGGTACAGAGGAGCAAGTAGGGCTGCTCGATTACGGCAAAAATAACAATTATTTAATATGATAACTCATTGACTTTGGAATCATCGTGCATTTATTTAACTTTAAATAAAACAACCAGTTTTTTTTGACAATGGAGATAAATATCACAGCCTGGCTGAGAGGGAGTTTTATGAGGGATGAAGGCCCCCTGCAGTGAAGTATAAGGATGTAATAGATTTCTAATCTCATTACACAGTGAGAACAGTAATGTGAAAAAGGGAATGCAGCACAATAATCATTTAATCTCAATTATCTTGTATTCATACTCATCGGAAGCTAAAATTGTATTTAAAATTTGAATTTCTTTTTTAGGACAAAGTTTAAATAACTTAAACGTAATTAACCTAAATGAAGTTTAAGTATTTAATATAATGTCTAGATCAGCCAACATACATGGAATGTAATGATAGTAACAGCATAAAGGCCTCCCTTAGTATACAGATTAATACAGTTAGTTACACCTAATGAAGCATGTATTTAGTAACATGAAGCAAGTCCGGTTGTCACTGAACAGTACCTCTGGGATAACACTTACTGTGCAGACCAAAATGGTGCAGACGCAGTGAAGGAGCCATCATTATACTGATGTAAAAAAAAAAAAAAAAAAAAAGGCAGACCTATCAAATGTATAGCAGAAATGTTATAAGTGTCAAATCAAAAAAGGAGAGAACTGACAAGCTGAACAACAAAATGGTCACAGATCACAGATGAAACCTAAAGTGTATGATTGCAGAATTGTTCCCTTGATGAAGAAAAACTCCTTTACAAAATGTAACCAAATCAAGAACACTCTGGAAGAAGTAGGTGTAATCATATCTTGATTGCTTCATTTCAAATCCATTGTGGTGGTGTACAGAGGCAATGTTCAAAATGTTGTTACCGCTCGATCACTGTTTATTTATTCATTTATTTATACATAAAATACATTGTTTCTATATGTATTCACATATTTCTTGATCACGCAGGTGTCTTTATTCAAAATGGTCAGAAGCTAAAGAGATAAGGTTGTCTAGGTGGAGAGGATAAAGTCAACTGCATCTTACACTAAGGTGTTTCTGGGTTTATTTTGATATAAAGACTATTCGAAACATCTTGCCTAAACTGTAAACCGATATCTTTCAGAAAGCTATTTCTAAAATGTTATTGGAGTGCTTATGAGGAGGAAAGAAGAAAACTAATATTAGCATTTAAAGAAGCAAAATATAAGATTACATTAGGCAAGAAACTTTACTGAAAGGAAATGGGCAACTGATTGGATTTTGAAAATATGTATAAAGAGATTTATTGCCAATCTTTTGCTCCACACTCTGATCCAGTGGGTGGTGGTAATGCACCTTCATGCTGGTTGCCCGTTGGTAGGGCTCTTCTTTCTACATATGGGTTTCAGCCAAGGACGACATGAAAGCCATAATTGTAAATTACTATAATTGATGAAAAAGTTTAGGAGATAGAGGGAAAGAATAGAGGGATAGTAGGCATATGGTATGGTGTGGGGATTTCAATGGACACAATACATTATGGGGTAGTGGAAAAAAGAGACATTGAGAGTCAGATAGGAGAAGAGAAGAAAATAGTTTAACATGCTTAAATGATTGAAGGTAACACAAGAACAGATATGAATACAGGCAAGGAGTCTGTAATAGATTTAATATTCGTCTCCAATTATAGTACACATTATTAGTAGGGACCATTATTCAGTGTGGGGTAAAATGTGTATAACGGTAGAGGTTTTAGGAGGCAGGTGGATGTTTGAAAATGTTTATTGGAGAAATTAACAGGTATCTAGATTAGGTAGACAAGAACGTGGATATAGAAATGCCTGATAGATATAAATAAAGCAGGGGATAGTGTTGACAGCTATGGGATCTATTCCCAAAAACAAAAAGAAAGAAAAAAAAAGAAAAGGAATGCCATGTTTGATACAAATGTAAACTAATGAGATCCCAGAACTTTAAACATATGATTGAATACAAGACAAAGAAGAACATATAAGTCTCATTTGAAGTACAACACAAATAGGAGAAGTGTGGGTGATGGTAAAAAAAGATGTGTGGGGAAAAGAGGGAATGGAACTATCCAGTAGAGACAGATGGTAACAATGTGTCAGTGATGAATAAAGAGAATTAATGGCTAACAATTTTGTTGTGATTCATAGCTCAAAGAAGTTGAAAGAGAAATAAAAGAGGAAGGCAGGAAACAAAATGGAAAACTAGGACAGGAAAGAGGATGATGAAATGCAGAAAATGTTCCATTTAGCATGGAAGAATTAAGAAGTGCATTATTAAAGACTGGAAAGGCCGCTCTGGGGAAGCATGGAATATGTTATTCCATGATGAAGCACTTACAGTATGTGGGTTGAGGAAGTTACTACAAATAATTAATTAAGTAAGGTGGGAGGGCAAAGTGCCAGTGGCCTGGATGGAGGTGGTATTTATCACTATAAGAAAACCAGGAAGGGATCTAATAACTCAGAAAGCTGTAGGCCAATTGCACTAATGTCACATGTCTGTAAGTTAATGGAAAGAAAGGTAAATAAGAGGTTAGTACACAGCTTGGGAAAAGTGTTTGATGGCGAGGTGGAGTACACCCTGCATGGGGTGACAATCCCATCGCAAACCTTTTATACACACACACTACAGGCAATTTGGAAACACCAGTTAGCATAACCTGCACAGCATAGTCTTTGGACTGTGGGAGGAAACCAGAGTACCAAGAGGAAACCCACCAATTACAGGGAGAGCCTGCAAACTCCATGTACACAGACCCGAGGTGACACATGAACTCTCAGTCCTGGAGGTGCAAGGCCAATACAATACAGTTATATTATAATAGTGTAGTGCTTATGAGGAGAATACAAGAGAAACAATATTAGCACACAACATTATTATCATTTAAAGAAGCAAGACACAATAGATCACATAAATGAATCTGTCTGAAGAAAGATTATAAAGAGTATGGGCATGCAGTGATATTTGTAAAAGAAAGAGCTTGTTCTTGAAAGAGAGAGAGTGAGGTTGCGATAGAAAGAGACAAAAAAAGCACAGAAGACAAAAGGCTTACTGTATATGCAACACTGTTAAGGATCCACAGAGCTGGAGTTTCTCCAACACTTTTGTTCCAACAGAGTGGCCAGTCCACTCCAGTCCGCCAATAGGTGGCAGTAATGCACTTTCAAGCTGGTTTGCCAAACTCGAAGAGGAAGAAGGAGGAGAAGAAGCAGGAAAATAAAGAAGCAGGAACACCTCAGAGCTCCATGGGTAGGAACACCTCTTTCCTCATCCGTGCAATGATACATCATTAAGGTGAGGTCAACTGAAAGCTGCTCAGTTAACAGGTAGTGAAGGTTCTGCACTCATCATTCACTGTATTCTTCTTCCAGTGTCCTGATCCTTTCCAGACAGAGCTCTTCAAGAAAATCTCAACAGACTCCTGCTGCCTCTGACTCAAAGGTCCAATTTATTCATGTGTCTGATCTTTCTTTTCTTCCCTTTTTTTAAACACTCTGGGAGCTTATTATTAGGTATTAATTAACGACTGTGTACAGCAAGGCAGCAAGAAGATTCCAGCTCAGGGCTCACACCAGAATATTTATAAAGTATGTGATATTACAGCAAATTTGGGACAACTTGCAAATTAGCAAATAAAAGACATAAGGGGCTCCATGTTCCTGAACCTACCGGCAAGGATATTGGGTGGGGGATAGCAGCAATTTCATGTTGGATGTTTTCTAAATTCACTCTGACATCGCTTAAATAAATTGGTGACCCAATAGGTTTGCAACGGCACAATGGCTGTCTGGTGCCTACCTTGTTGGTCCAACTCTGGGGCATCTCGCCGTGTTCAAGACTCCATATACTGAGGAGTGTATTGTAGTGTTCAGATATTTGGGTCCTCTTTCGAGGTATCACCCTTTATATTTAACACACAGATTTCCACTAACAGTCTATAGTCCACCATAATTGTAAAGAATATATGACATATCGACATAAAATAGGGTAGAAAAGAAGAGTAAAGGCAGATGCAAGTAAATTGTACTACAGCTGTAACAGCACAGCTAGATGCTAAATTTCATAAGAATATTTTCTTTTTGCGTTCAGTAATAAAATTTAGCAAATAAGAGATTACAAAATCGCTTAAAAATGTTCAAAAGTTTTTGTCTATTGAGTATTTTACAAAGCTGACAAAAACATTTTCCACTGCTCTGTCATGTCACTTAAATGAGGAACCTATTATGCAAAATTCAGACATTCGTATAGATCTCCAGTGTGCAAAGAAAACAACTAAAGAATTTTAAAATTAAAAAAAAAATTGAGTTAAACCCTTCAAGACATTATCAGAACCTGGAAGAATAGTGCTAAACTGCCAACTTTATGGAACAAATGTGGTGGGAAAAAAAAAAAAACATGACTGGAGATCATTTAAACATATGATGAAGTTAAAATACCTCAAGACACCTTACCTGCTCGCTGAAAGTCAGGTCTACATTACATTTATGAACTTTGTATTGATTCAGCCTCATGTCTTCTCTGCAAAAACTAGAATCCTTTTCCCCATGGTGTTATATTCGTGCCTTATTTTGGCATGCACACAATTTGCGTTTATTCTCATTGAACTCTTTTTAGCTTTCTAAACAATTCAGTAGCACATTTGTCATGCCGTACCAAGCTGAACAGTTAGCGTGAGAGTGCGTCTTTTGCTCAGGAGCGAGGCACAAATCATTAGAGTGTTCTGCTGTCAATGTGTTCAACATTTGAATCATTTTCATGATGTTTTCCAGATGTACCAGTGCTCAGATTGTGGGAAGAGATTTGCAAAAAGCCGTCTTCTCAAAAGTCACCAGCACATTCATACAGGAGTGAAACCATATCAATGCGGACAGTGCGGGAAGAGTTTTACCTTTCAGAGTAATCTCAAACAGCACGAGCGCACTCACACAGGAGTGAAGCCGTATCCCTGCTCTCAGTGTGGAAAGAGTTTTCCCTCTCAGCGTAATCTCCGGCAGCACGAGCGCATCCACACAGGAGAGAGACCGTTTTACTGCTCTCACTGTGGGAAGAGTTTTACTTGTCAGGGTAATCTCCAGCAGCATATGCGCATCCATACGGGAGAGAAACCGTACCAGTGTGGACAGTGTGGGAAAAGTTTTACTTGTCAGAATCATCTCCAACAGCACAAGCGCATCCACACAGGAGAGAAGCCGTATTATTGCTCTCAATGTGGGAAGAGTTTTACTTTACAGAGTAATTTCCATCGGCACGAGCGCATCCACACGGGAGAGAAGCCATATCACTGTGTCCAGTGCGGGAAGAGTTTCACTTGTCGGAATCACCTCCAACAGCACAAGCGCATCCACACAGGAGAGAGGCCGTACCGCTGTGACCAGTGCAAGAAGAGTTTTACTCGTCAGAGCCTTCTCCAAAAACACCAGCGCATTCACACAGGAGAAAAGCCATACCAGTGTAACCAGTGTGGGAAGAGTTTTACTCAAGAGAGTCATCTTAAGACACACTGGCACGTTCATACTGGAGAGAAGCCGTATTACTGTGAACACTGTGGGAAAAGTTTTGCTTGTCAGAGTACTCTCCAACAGCACCAGCGCATTCATACAGGAGAGAAGCCGTATCAATGTGGACAGTGTGGGAAGACTTTTGCTCGTCAGAGTACTCTCAAACAACACCAGCGCATACACACAGGAGAGAAGTCGTATCATTGCGGACAATCTGGGAAGAGGTTTAGTCAAGAGGTTAATTGTAAGACCCTCGAACACGTTCACACAGGAGAGAATCCATATCACTGTGGACAGTGTGAGAAGGGTTATATTTGTCAGAGACATCTCCAGCAAGACCAGCACGTTCACACAAGTGAGAAGTCGTATACTTGTGGTCAGTGTGGGAAGAGTTTTAATTTTCAGTGTAATCTCCAACAGCACCAGTGCATTCACACAGAAGTAAAGCAACAATAACATTTCTCTTCATACTGTTTGAGACATTGTCCTACAACCAGGCAAAAAGGCTCAACAGTTTTTGTTTATTCGCTGAACATTCTGGTTTTGTGAAATGTAAATCCTATTTCATTTTGCCAAATTGTAACAGTTATGTCATAAACATTGACTTTTGCTTCTGCCAGTTTCTTTTTCATGTTCAAACCACCTTGATTTGTGTTTTCTATCCTGCTATATCAGATATTATATTACATAGCTACATTTTCTATAGCTACATTGATGCTTTATTTGGTCAACACAATGCACAATATTTGGAAAAACGAAACTATCTTCAGGGCAGGTTTGAGATCAATCAAATCCATAATGAACCATGCAGCCACTTTTTTAGATGCACCTGTTCAACTGCTCATTAACTCAAATATCTAATCAGCCATGACATGGCAGCATTTCAATACATTAAGGCATGTAGAAATGGTTGAGATGATCTGTTAAACCATGCATTTGAGTGGAGAAGAAAGGTGATTGGAGTGACTTTGAATGTGGCATGGTTGTTGGTGCCACACGGGCTGGTCTGAGTATTTCCTAAACTGTTGATCTACTGGGATTTTATTGCTTAACCATTTCTAGGGTTTACAGAGAATGGTCTGAAAAAGAGAAAATATCCAGTCAGCAATGGTTCTCTGGGTGAAAATGCCATAGAATAATGTTTGCCTGCCTGATGAGTCTTGATTTCTGGATCAACATTTGGAAGGTAGGGTCAAAATTTGGTGTTTGCAACATGAAAGCATGGACCTGTTCTGCCTTGTATCAAAGGTACTCATGGATAGTAGACGGCTCCTACTTGGTATGATTATCAGGTCTGTGGATCCTCTCGATTGGTCTGAAGTGAGACACAAGCTCCCCGGCCCTTCAACATGCATAATGTAGCTGGCCTTGGAGCTGAACAAACACTTTACTTTCTGTTTCAATGCTGAGCACGGAACGTGTGAATGATCAAAGACATTGACTGTAGGCCCACCATCAGAAACCCTACCAGCTCTGAGCTAGTAGAGAGGAACACGTGGTGTCGGGAAAGTCCATCTGCATTACCGTATTGAGGCCCTGGTGACTGGTGCAGGATGGTGAAGGAGTAAACCTGCAGTGAGAGAAACCATTGGGTTATGTGAGGGTTGTTGACTTTAGCCCTTCCCATTCACTGCAGGGGTGCATGGACTGTGATCAGCATGAAGTGCCTAACTATTAGATAGTAATGTAGCTCCTCTTTGGTCCATTTGATGAAAAGGGCCTCTTGCTTTACTGTTGTGTATTGCTGCTCTCTTGGTGTGAGCTCTACCCACATACTGAATGGGATGCTCCTCTTTATCGAAGTCTCGGACGTGTGATATGCTGAGCAGGGGGCTTGAGGCATCTGTATGCAGAAAGGGGTGATCAAAATTGGGGTTTTGAAGGATAGATGTTTTTAGTTGCTACAATGCCTGCAGTCCACTGCACTTTCTGTGGTTGATGTTTCTTTAGTAAATCTGAAAGGTGTGTTGCCACAGGGAAGAAGGTAGGGACAATCCATCTGTAATAACTTGCTAGCCCCAGAAAAGCTTGTCCCTAAGTTTTGGTGGAGGCCCTCCGAGATGTGTGTACCACCTTAACAATTTTCCTGGGGCTTCAGTAAGCCACAGCCAATTTATTATTTCAGGTCCTGTGCTTTGGTCAGCCCCAGATGGCACTTTTTAGGGTTCACCATTAGCTCAGCTTTTCTGAGTTCTCCTAAGGATTTCTGGAGATGGTTTAGATGGTTCTCTTTGCTGTACAAGTGGATGACCATGTCAACCAGATATGCAGGCCAAAAGGTAGGACCCTATATTACCAATGGTTGTTTTATTTGTTGAATGGAATCTTTTCTTTAGCTGCTGGTGTAAGGGCTACTAATTACCAGTATCCTTTTGTGAAGTCCAGAGTTGAGATGATCTGTCATGCATGTCATGTCATGCTGCGTGAGTCATTTTAACTGAAGGATAATCAACAATGGGGTGAAGAAAAGGAGTTTACTGTCCAGCCTTCTTGGGGAAGCAAAGGGAAGCATAGCATATTGTAAGCTTAGATTGCAAGGAAAGGTGAAAACAGTGGCAGAGATGAGTGAGGGGGGGAATAAGCAAAATGGGCCTAAAGAATTCTTGCAGTCATATGATTCAGAATAAAAACATCTGTCATTTTATCTGGAAATCATGCCTACCACAGATAATGCTGGCAAAAAAAAATAATAATAATAATAATGAATCATTGTGTAAATTCATCCCATGGTGAATTTTACTGAACACATGAAAAGACAGTTTAGAAGAGCTCCAGCTGTTTTTTTTTTTACAGTACTTTTAAGGACAGTAAAGATGTTCTTTACAGTACTTTTAAGGACAGTGAACTGGAAAATGTATGATATTGTAATATTTATCGTTTTCTCATCAGGTATAATTCACTTTTAAACTCTCCTTTAGTAATACCTGTTTTATTAAGACTCAGTAAGACCTTTATAAAGTATAATTTTCTTTCTTTTAGCTCATATGACTGATGATATGATGATAGGTTTATTAGCAGTTTATTTGTGGTTAGAGTGCAGGGTCAGCTATGGTACTGCACCCTGAAGTAGAGAGGGTTCTGGGCCAAGTGGTAGTTGGTGGCATAGTGTATAAATAAACAACATTTATGAGACGAATGATGGTCACAAATTATGCCTATTGTGTCTATTGTTACAGTAATATTCATCTCTGGCTATACAGTACTTTGTCCTTAACATTACTAGAAGTCATGTGTAATTATAATTTGGCATGGGATTTATTGGGTGAGCATGAGAAAAACTAAAATAGAGCCTGAGAACCCAAAGTGTGTGAGATGACAACCTAGATTTAATAATAGGCAAAAAAAGACAATTTTTAGACAAAAAAACTGCAGTAAAAGTGGCACAATGTCTCAGAAAGCATAAGGATTAATCATGTTAGCATAAGAATTGTTCCTCTGCAGCAAACTAAATCAATAATGGTGGATACATACAACAATGCAACCCATTTTCTGACAAGGTGGTTAGAGCATTATACTGTAGTTTGGGATAAGACGGCATGGTGGCTTAGTGGTCAGCACTGTCACCTTGCACCTTCAGGGTCGGGGTTCGAGTCTTGCTTCTAGGTCTGTCTGCATGGAGTTTGCATGCTCTTCCCATTCTTGGTGGATTTCTTTTGGGTTTTCTCCTACAGTCCAAAGACATGTAGGTTTGGCTAATTGGCATTCTGAACTTGCTTGTAGTGTGTGAATGAGCATGTGAGTCTATGTATGTGACTTGCGATGCAAAAAATTAAAGTTTTAAAGAAATTAAAGTTCAGTTGAGGCTCATATAAATCTTCTGAGGTCCCACTGAGCTACATTGAGTTGGTATCTTTCAACATTACAGTGTATTCAGTAAAAATGTAACCCCCTTTTTTTGTGGTTTCTGCTCAAGTTCCAGGAAAAGAAAAGTACAAGACTTATGGTAATGTACTTATGTGCATCTCAATTTTTGTTTAAGACAACCTTGGAAAAAACCTGAACTGTCCCTTTAACAAAGTGATGGTGCTTTCACTGCAACATTGTGAGGAACACCTCCCAGTCATGTTCAGAGCACAGCAGGAACCAGAAACAGATTGGTCTGGGTTTTTCATGGATGAGTCGATAATTAAAGATCTGTGTCTGTATTTATTTGTTTATCCTTGGTGGCTGCATGGGCAGAGCTTCTACAAGTTTGTTTATTTTAGGATTGGATGGATTGCAGACACGGCATATAAACAGATGGGAAGTCTTTAATGAGTAAACTAAACGCAAGAATAAAAAAATAAATAATAATAATAATAATAATAATAATACAGATGATAATACACAACTAGCTTGACATAGAACAATTCAAACAGACCAGATGCGAGACATCGCTGGCTAATCGAGGAGAGTTTATACACGGATGCCTAAACAAGCTGCAAGTCATTACAATCCAAACATGTGACAGAGGTGCAGTCTGGGAAATAAAATCCCAGACAAAGTCTAGACACAAGGTTAGGCTGCAATGCGCCCTCTAGGGGTTATCCCTGACATTTTTTATTTTTGGATTTCAACCCGACTACTGTATATTTACAAAGAATTTACAGGCATGTACCGACAAAAAGGTCTGAATGGGATCACAAAATAAATGCATCTCTAGTTAAGCTTGATTGTGAAATGGAGTGACGTAGCTGATGTAGGGAGAGGAATTGTCCGAGCCAGGCTTCACAGATCATGCTGACGCTACTGACATTCTGTATCTGGGTTTCATATTGAATTAAAGAAAATGTTCTGATTTAGGCAACACCTGCTGCTGCTTTTAATCCAAGTAAAGATACAGGGATTTTGTTATATGCAATGGTCAAGCATCTTTACACACACACACACACAAATATCGAATTCTGACCATGACACAGAAATCTCTGGTAGCCTTGTTCACAGCTGTCTCACCACTCTGTCTATTCTTGTCTTTCATTTCATCCCCATGGTCTGTGTGTGTGTGTGTGTGTGTGTGTGTGTGTGCACTCAGGGAGAGAAAAGGAAGAGCGTAGCCTGCAGCTTTACCAAGGCATCAATATTTATATGCAGAAACCGAGCGTGTGTTTAATGGAGCCACAGTCGGAGTCTGGCACCGCTGGCCTTTTCATCCACGCCGTCCCTGCCGAGAGGGAGAAAGAGAGAGAAAGACAGGGAGTGACTTCGACTGGGGGAGGTTATTATCCACAGCGCTATTCTCTCTTCTCTCTTCTTTCTTTCTTACTTTCTTTCTTGTTTCTATCCTACCTTTGGTATTCCTTTCAATCTGTGTTTGAGCTTCTCTAATGCTGCAGAGAGTGAAGTCAAAAGCCTTTAAGATTTCGAGTGTGTCAGCTTGGCTTAATGTACTGGATTCAATTCGAGAAGCACATTAAGCTTGGTTAATGAAAACGACGTGTTGTTTAAAGAAGCAGCTCAGCAGCCGGAGGGCCACAGCAACACAGCGTTTAGTTATTTTTTCCCTCGCTTAAACATGTCCCACTCGACTCATCAGTAATGATCAGACTGTTTAGATCAGTAAACAAGTGAAATTAGACATTTGTCTAATGAGATGAAATGTACATGGGATTCCCCTGAAGCTAGTGCATTTAATCTTGCATTCAAACTGGAACACTAACAAATAAGGAAAGATTAGAGCTACAGCCTCAATCAGCACACACGTCATTTCTTTTAGTAAGCGACATCAGTTTGCATGATGCACAGTAAAAGAATGAAGCCATATTAAACATGCAAGTCAACCCTTTATCTTAGGAATTGATGCAGTTCAAACCTTTAACATTAGGCTGAGTGCATGGATCTCTAAATGGTACGGTGACTGCATTGTTTTTTTTATTATTTCTTTTTTAGCTCCATAATGTCTTTTGGTCTGTGTTTATCGCTCACAGTTTGACAGAAAATACGTGAACGTGGTTGAGATGGTTATCAGTGCAACACAATACAAAAATGTGGTGTGTTGCATCATTCAGTTTGCTTGTCTTTCAGCTTCATGCCTTTGCTACTCTGTGTTTTAGCTTTTTAAAGTAGACAAGATGTGAGTTTTCCCTCATGAGCCTGAGAAGTTTCAGATGTACATGACTTGTAATGAAGACTTAATGTTACAATTATTAATTGTAATGGGATTGCTGAGGACTCGAGTAAAGTCATTTTCTCGCTGAATCCCCTTTCCGATAGTTTGGGGTATCTGGAAAAAAGCGCTACCATCAGTCTTGTATCATGCCAACAGTAAAGCATCCTGAGACCATTCATGTGTGGCGTCGCTTCTCATCCAAGGGAGTGGGCTCACTCGCAATTTTGCCTAAGAACTCAGCCATGAATAGATAACAGTACAAAAACATTCTCCTAGAGCAACTTCTCCCAACTATCCAAGAACAGTTTGGTGATGAACAATCACCTTGGGTACCATAAGGCAAAAGTGATAACTAAGTGGCTTGGGGAACAAAACATCGAAATTTTGGGTCCATGGCCAGGAAACTCCCCAGACGTTAATCCCATTGAGAACTTGTGGTCAATCCTCAAGATGTGGGTGATAAACAAAAACCCACAAATTCTGACAAACTCCAAGCATTGATTATGTAAGAATGGGCTGCGCCATCAGTCAGGATGTGATTTGATCAGGAGTTGATTGACAGCATGCCAGGGCGAATTGTAAAAACAGCATGCCAGGTCTTGAAAAAGAACGGTCAATACTACAAATATTGACTCTCTGCGTAAACTTAACATAATTGTCAATAAAAGCCTGTGACACTCATGAAATGCTTGTAATTATACTTCAGTATACCAGAGTAACATCTGACACAAAGACTTTGTAAAAATGTATATTTGGTTCATTCTTAAAACTTTAATAATACGAAGTTGAAGTTGCATTTCACTTTCTGAATTACTTTTTGTTTTGTTTTCTGTTGCTCTGTTCTTTTTTTTTTTTTTTTTTACCATACATACATCGAGCACACATTGTGTTATCAGAGATATGTAGCGAATGTCGTAACATCGCAGTACAGGCGCACAGCGACATCTTCATCTCCTCGATCTCCACCTCTACTTTTTTGTAGTGTAAATTCCAGGCACATGTACGACCAGGATTTTTTTATTTATCATTTTTCCTGAGGGATGATGATCTGTTTGGAGCTCTCGAGGCGGGTGTACGGGGCACTGTCTGTATCTGCACACACACAGGAAGAGAGATGAAAGGAGAAAGGAAAAGTCAAAAAACAAAGGCATGGAGGGCGAAACCACATTTCTCAGATCATCTACCTGCAATTTCTGATGCAGGAACAACACTGATATACTCTCAGGAAATGAAGTATAAACTGAGTGTTTCTTTGTTGCCCAGGTGGTACCATGAAGAAAACATGATCTGCACATTTACTGTGGATCTTTTACATTTACCTTCTCATTAGCTTTTAAATGTACGTTTATCTAATAATGTCCTGAAACAAAAGCGTTCCGGGGGCAAGCAACAACGAAAATGAAAAGTACAGTTTAGTCCCTATATGTCTGAAAATGTAATGCATTTTTTTAATTACTATTATTTTTATTATAATTATTTATAATACACACTGCTGAGTCAGGATAATTAAGGTTAACAAAGGACAAGTGTTTAGCATCAGACTAATTCTTTTGTTTGTCCTCTGCTTTTTTTTCTTCCTTTTTCCCCTTTTTTTCTCTCTTTTTTTTATAAGAAATAATCCCCAAGCAAAGGGGCGATTAAACACAACACAGCTGCACAGGAAGTCATTTAGCCAGAAGTGTTAATTGCCAGCGAGCCTCTTTGTGTCTGGCTGCTCTGAAACCCACTAATTTGGCTCTGCCCCGATCTCGGATGAGGAGCGAAACAGGGTGTGAGAGCAGATGCAGTACATTAGAGGGAGCACTGAGCACTGAGACCAAACGCAGCGAAATCAATATACAGACTGAGGAGGAAAGAGGAAAGGAGCTGGACTGCTGAAGGAAATGGAGCTAATAAAAATCTAAATGTACATTATACCTGCTACATAAACAATGCCAATAGTCTGAGTGCATACGCTGCTACGAGTTTATTAGATGCATGAATATAGCATTTATAATATGTTTATTATTGATTTTTTATTTTTACTAATGACATTTAGTGTGTCATGAATTATACAGTGCAGTCCAGATGACTCGTCTGTTCTTTTCGGATCATAAATTGTAAAATTGCAATTGTAATACAAATTTTTTTATATTATCAGGGACTATATGTATATTATACATATTATCAAATCTGGTCATCTACAAATAACCAGCAGCACAACAGATATTTTTTTTTCTTATTTAAGTCTGTATTTTTCAA
>JAOTRS010000012.1:17975883-18007986 GCA_028565755.1 Dinotopterus cunningtoni | reverse complement strand
GTCTCTCTATCCATCACTTTTTGGTTTCTATTGTTCTGTAGCTGGGCGGCTGGATGAGACCGGTCCTCCTCCTCCTTCTCCACCTCCTCCTCCTCCTCCTCCTCCTTCTTCTTCTTGTCTTTCTCAGTCTCCGTCTCCGTCTCCTTCTCTTTTTCTCCCCCTCCTCCTTCTTTTCATGCACTCAAAAAAACCAACTAATTTTCAATTCCTGGTTTGTTTGTATGCTGAGAAGCAGAAGCGTTAAGATACGTCGCTGAAGATTTCTCATAATAAATTGTAATTTTTTTGTAAAAAAAAAAAACGTAAAAAAAAAAGCAGGTACTGGTGTCCATCTTTCGTCTGGAAAATAGCAAAAAGACTAGGAAAGGAAGAACGATATTAACTAAGAAAGACGTGGAATCTTTGCTTCAGACATCCTTCTCTTCTCTATAATTACAATAGCTGCCAAGATCGTATCCGACACCTCATCGATCAGATAAATCGTCCTACGGCAGTAATGATCTGCAAGAGGAGGAAAGATCTCCAAGACCTGATTATGAGGGACAGCGCATGTTAAGTGCAAAAAGAGATAACGTTCCTTTATCACTTTTGAGTCGGGATAGCAAACAGGTTACAGTCCGGTTCGCAGAATTATGACTCTGTATGATGATGATGATGATGATGGAGTGAGTCGTATCGATTTTATAACCACGTTTGTCTTGTAAGTCTTGAGGCATGAAAAGGTTCTGATCTCGATACCCGTCTGCGTCTCGACAAACAAAAGAACCAAGATGGCTGTCGTCTTTCCGAGCTGTCTGTCGCGCTTAAAAAAAAAAATTTGATCGGTTCCTCGTTGCAACCTCAATTGTATCAGGACTCTTTAAAAAATATCCAATGAATGTGTTTAATATTGAAGCAGTAATTAGAAGTGAACTTCATCTGGGCCGATATGTAGAACCTGACCTTACGTGATTGATCATAATGCGCTTTGCGTTTTTTTTTTTTTTTTTGCGATTTCGGTACGTCGTAACGTCAGAAGGTGGGCACGCTGCAACGATCCTGATGTACGTTATACTGTAGTATATTACGTATGCCTTGTCATATATATAAATGCTCTGTTCTCTTCTGATCCAGACGTCCTTGCATTGTTCCGGTTGTAGTCTGGTTGGACGGGTTGTTGTGTAACCATGGATACATGGTTAAATGCTGTCCAAGCTACTTATTATTAGCAAATATGTTGTGTTGTGTATACCATTTTTAAGGAACGTGACCAAACGGTCACTTGGGAATACTGTTATAAATGTATATTAGTAGCCCGTATTATATCCAAAAGAGTGAGATATTATATTACAAGGTAATATAGTGCCATAGGATATTTGTAGATATATACAGTATACTGTTTATATAAATTGTGTATAACGTCAAAGGTTGACGTGTTATATTCTTTTTAAAGAACATGACCAAACGGCCACTTGGTAATGCTGTTATAAATGTATATTAGTATGCCGTATTATGTCCAAAAGAGGCGACATAGTGGCATATGATATTTTTAAGTAAGTGTGTATAACAACAAAGGTCAAAGCTTTAGATCATTATGTGACATCGTTTTTCACTCTGAAAGCCCGATATTCTGGTAAACAACAATAACCCATGTATCATGTCATGATGAATAGCCACCATTGCAGCCTGGGGATGGTGCACATGACTCAGCCTTATTCTCTCTCCGCGCTCTGATTGGTCATCCAGCTCCCTTATTCCCAAAATAATTACAGGGAAAGAACCGGACGACCCCGCGAATGTCACAACCACCTCCATTAATAATCTTCGTAGCCGGCACCCACGTCTGCAGCGGAGCGATTATCTAAACCGCAGCAGCCATCCATACTCTCCAGGGCGACCGCGGCGTGGCTTTTCCCAAGATGGCCGTGCCAAAAAAACGGCGCTGTGGTTTCCCTGCAGTCGCTCGTGCTCTTCCCTGATTGTGTTACTCTGTTGTTGCTGCGGTACAGATAAAGCCTCGACGGGTCGTGTGCAGTTGTCACACACCACAGTTGTCCGTGCCTTTTTTTTATTTTTTTTTATTTCAGACCAGCGTTGTGCTTGTAGTTTCCACTGTTTGTGTGTCCTCATTTTTTTTTTTGGATCTGGGTGACCTTTTAGTGGAGGTCAATTCTCTTCTAAAACTACACGCTGTGATTTACAGACTGTTGCATCAGAGGAGGATAAGTACTGCAGCGCCGGGGTTAATGTGGAAAAATACCAAACAGGAAACAAAGCTCTATATTTCACCCCAATTTTTTTTTTTTTTACATAAATTGGATCAGTTATCAGGCAGATAGGGGGAGGGGGGGGCTTTTTGCATACTGAGCCATCAGAAGAGCCATATCCTGTGTTAAATCATTATCAGCGAGCCTGAGGTTAGGACTTGGATTTGCATTTCCTTCTCGTTTTATTACAGGTTCCTGTTTCAGGTCTGTTCACAACAAAGGATGATGAAAGGGAATAGATTTTAGTACAGATTTCAGCATGGCACCTTTTCTTTTCAGGGAACCGACTGATGCACATACATATCTGTTTTTCTTTTATTATTTAAAAGCTGGTAAGTTTAAAACAATGCCTATCTAAAAACATGATGTATAACAAAGACAAGCACATCTTTCACACAAAAGACCTCTGATATAATAAATAATCTATATTTTAAAATAGACATAAATCCTAGCAGGAAATACACTCAGGTCTTATTTCAACAATAAGTCCAAAATAGGCAAATAAAACAGTAAAATATTCAATAAAAAGAAATGAAAACAGGGAGAAGAATAGAATATGTTCTCACACCCAAGGGAAAGAAAACCTTATTGAAACCCTAATTCTGTCTTTTCCGTTTTATTACACGTTCAGCTTACGTTCTTTTCATCTCTGAGGTACATCATCACTCTGATCCTGATCTTGTGTCTCGGATCAGATCATGCTGTCTCTCCGTTTGAGATAAATCCACTATGTAACAAAAGGCAAAACGGCACAGAGGTGTTGTGGTTATAGCACTGTGGCTTCGCACCTCCGCTGCCGAGGGTTCGATTCCCGCCTCGGGTCTGTGTGCATGGAGTTTTCATGTTCTCCCCATGCCTGGAGGTTTCCTCCACCAATCTAAAGACATGCAGAAAGGGGTTTATTGGCATCCCCAGATTGATTGTAGTGTGTCCCCTGTGATGTATTGGCCACCTGTCCTGGGTGTACGTCACCTTGTTCCTGAATTAAGAAAATGAATAAAAAAGCAACTTAATCTGTGTAACAGTCCAAACTGATGAGTTAATTAGTTAAAATGAGATCATTTACTGCTGAATTGATTAAAAGTTATGTCCAGGCTCGTCATGGCAGTTTAGTGATATATGAGGTCATAATGATGCTTTATCAGACAGAGGGAGTCGTGAGTGCTCAGGTTTCTGTTGTGTGCTTGTTTAGACATATTAATGTCTGATAAATCGTTTAGTTGAGTATCCGCTCACGTCACTTAATCTGGTTTCACCTGAAACGTCACATGAAATATTATTAAACACCATATCCGGAGTTGCTTTAAATTAGGTTTTACTTTTTATTAACGATGAGAATCACCAGGGACCAACCGATACAATATTATCACGATACCTAGGTGAAGATGCGATTTGTATCATGACTCTATAAGTATCAAGATTTTATAAATATCCCGGTTCAACATAATGCATTTCTTTTATTTATTTTTGTTACATTTTGCTATGATTTTGATCAAACTTGGCAGAATAATTCAGGATGCTGTCCTGCCTGTCATGAATAATTTAGAGTGCACCACCTGTAGGATTATACAGAAACTGCAATGTTTTTCAACCTCAAATGGTTTTATGAAAATAAAAATTAAAAACTAATAGATTTCGGAGTCAGTGTGGCGATACACGAATTGCCACACAAAAGAATTGCGATACATCATTAAATCAAACAGAATTTTTCCTCCCTATCTCTACTGTTTGCAGTTTCTGAGATGCCTGACACTTCTGCATGTGAAAGAGAGAGTGTGTGCTTTAGTTTTGATTATTTGAGCCATACGAGCTCATTATTAATCACATGTGAAGTGCACATGACTGGGAATCTACACCAAGTATAAACAAGGGCTCAATAGTAAATACGAACCTGTTTAAAGGCCTGTTTAAAAAAATCAAATAAATTAGGCATTATTAGTGCACATAATTGCGCTCTTTAGTGTGCAGCTCTGTCACATGAATGACTCAACAGCGAAATAAAGGGTGCCGTCAACTTTCTGTTTGTTGTAGATAGTCTGAGGCGCATCAGTTGACTCAGCTGTTCATTATTGTGCGTTCGCTGGTAGTATGGTGTGTTCCATCTGTGCCATGCCTGGCATAAAGGATGGGTAATCCTCTTATAGGGAGAGTACTGTGTGTGTGTGTGTGCATGTGGGCACGCCTTTCAGTTCCCTAGCTTGCTAGGCATATTGGCTGCCTGCCACAGATGTTATCTTCACCCATCATGGTGAATGAGTGTGTGTAAGAAATTGACCATGTGCACACACACACACACACACACAGTACAGCGCTATTGATCGAACCCCACCAGCTGCTCCTGATCACCACTTATCTAATTTGCCCCCCGGCAGTGGCTCTGACTGTGAGCAGGATAATGGGTAATAGGTTTTGGTCTTCAGGTTACAAACGTCTCTTGAGATCAACTAAACGTCTTCTTACTTCCTCCTCGCCTGACTGGTCACAGGGAGAAAGAACGCAGATATCTGTTGTGTTCAGTCCACTCAGCATTACAGCTCATATGCGTAGTCACTTTCCCTCAGTTCCAGATTCGAGCCACAACGCTGCCTTTGTTACCGCTTCCGTCAGCCCTCCAGTTCGCCAAATCTCAAGCTCGTCGAAACAGCAACATTCACGGCATTGACCGGCGTGGTTTGTGTGGTTTATTTGTTTGCTGGCGTACACTAGCTCTCTGTTTTCTCTTTTCGCTCTTTGATTTCTTGCGCCATAGGCCGGAGGATGGTCAGCCAGCTCAAGCAGGATTAGCATCAGGCTTTGTACAGGGTTAACAAGCCCTGTCGTGTGTTAATCTTTCCACCTCTGGGAGTCAACCCCCTCCAGAGTTCGCAGCCTTGATGAGTCATGCCTGTTCGGATGCCGCGTAGTATGATACGGCTCAAGCAATTATCGAAACTGGTGGGATGAGTAGGCATGTGTAGCACCCCGAGGCAGAATAATGGACTATCCATGGGTATAGAATACAAAGGATGCCCAGTTAATCCTGAAACTTCTTAAAATACTAGCATGCTTGAACTGAAATAGTGCCACAGATCAGGCCTCCCTGATCTGCAAATACACACACACACACACACACACACAAAAAACTTATTTACAGTGCAAGGATTTTTTTATCCTACATTTGGACGGAGCCCAGGTACCCGACACACAGAAGCTGTTGGCCGACCAACAAAAGTTACATCCTTACTCGCTACCACGTCCCAGTTCTAACTAAAGCTCTTGGCTTTCCCTCAGCGATTCGTTTTTGTTTTCGCACTTCCCCAGAAGCCAACGGCCTCAAAAAGGCATTTGTTATGGTCTGACATCACCACCTGTACAGGCATCCCAACTCCTTCCTCCCGGCCCCCTCCTCTCTATGTATTCTCGGAAGAATCTGGTGGAGTCCAGTGAGCTTTGTTTCACAGCTGCTTGTTTGTGCACTGAGCCGAGGCGGCTTCCTGACCTTCTGTCCGAGGGCGTATCGAGAATGCGCTCGGATTTTGTAAATATGAACATGTGCACCGGGCGTCCCCTCAAGCGGTAGCAATCTAAGACTTCCTTCCGAAAGTCTCACGATGGATCGGATGACATAACAAACCTGTGTCAGTTCAGCCTGCTGAACTATTTAAACCTCGGTATTTGTGTGGTTGTGAAAAACGCTGTTTGTTTAACGAAAGCTAGCTTTTTGTTAGGAAAATGGCGTGGGTGCTTACGCCTCACTGTTTTCTTACTGCTGCCTGGGACACGTGAAAAAACGAAAATAAAACTAAAATTACTTTGCCTGCTTGCTCTCCTTTATATGGTGTACACCTGTATGCCTTTCAGAATGAGATTTGGGTAACCCAATCAGTCAGTTCCGTGCTGTTTTTTAATTACATTTATCTCTTATTTCAGGGTCAAGAAGGTTTTGGTGTCTAAACACCTTGGTCTTGGTCAGTGTTTTTCATAAGAAAAGTCTTTGATATATTTCATTATCAAGTATAAATAACACAAGAGTTCTGTGTTCTTTTGCTATTTAGGCTGTGGGACACAAGGGAGGATCCACTACCGCCTCCGGTGGACGTAGGGATGTTGGACAGAGATGCCGCATTGTCTCACTCTGGCATTCGCGGATTGGCTGCGGTTACCACAGGCACCACGGTGCATTAGCAAGCCCGGCCTGGTCTCAGCAAAACGCCAAAGGGTGATAAATTGCTGATGATTACTGGGTCAGAAAGCTTTAGCATACCCCCTTTTAAAGCGCCAAACCAGAGCCTTGGAAAAGTGAACAGCTGATGAAAGCTTTTTTCCCAGAAACAGAGTCATACCGAGCTAAGGATTGACTCTGCGTCATCCTTAGCTTCGTGCAAATCTTTCCTCTCTAAAGTTCCTCTACCGATGGCTATTTAAAGAAAAGCCACGCATGATAAAAACATGTGTTATAAACATGCAAGCTATTCATGAGCATGATTGCTACCGTCCTGTGTGTTTAGTCGCTTAGCAATTTTTTTGCCACAAGCACAGTACATTCAGAGCTGTTTGAGAGGTTCCTGCCGGGCCTCATTCCTCGTTTATTCGAGTGGTGATGAAAAACAGTTCTGCTGTTCAGGAATGCGTTTATTCCTACACGCTTATAGTGCTGTCTTTCCTGCATGTTGTCGAATCACAAGAGCAGGGAGCAAATTGGCCTTAAAATATGCAGATGGCCTGATTAGACAGTGGAGCTAGTCAGAGGATCTTGTCTTCTCGTTTAGGCAGCTATTGGAAAACTCTGCTTTGTTGGAGGACAGCCCAAAAGGGAAACGATGTAGGATGTTCTCGAAAAGGGAGTTGTAGAAATAAATTGTTTTTTCTTGGAGAGATACAGAAGATTTGGTTTTTTTTTTATCCTTTCTATCCTTTCCAAGGCTAATTTGTTAATCTTGCCAAACTAACCGGTCAAGAAAGAAGCTTGGACTTGTGGCTGAACCCTTAGCCGAGACTGAAAGACTATTACTTAAAATTTTCTAATAGAAAGATGACCTTTTCCATCCTACACCACTGTAAAATTATTGCATCCCCAGCCCATGATGTAAAGACTCAGATCCAGGACTTCCAGACTGTTTTCTTGGTAACCCTCCAGCTTCAAAAAGGACACTCCTCTGCCTGCTGAGCGAGCGTCTGATTTATCGCTATGACGCAGGAAAAAAAAGACCTCATCCACGGCAGCACCCTTTAACCAGCAGGAAGACAACGGGACAGTGAGGGCGCCGGCGATGAAATATTTTACGCATGCCGTGGTCTTGATGTGCAGGCGGCTTGCTCTCGCCGATCGCCCCTTTTCTGGAATAAGGAGTTGCATTTGTGCTTGGAGGTTAAGTGGTTGCTGACGGGTTTTTGAATGTAGGCGGAGGGTGCTTTAAGAGGCTATGAGGCGTGTTCACAAAATAAAAAACATAAATGACTCGTCTCAGAAGAGACACATAGCTTCTGGTGTTGAAAGGGGATCTTATTTTTGTGTTTTTTTGGATAAGGTATTGCTACTTCTGTCGTCATCTTTTTTTTTGTTTTTTGACTGGGAAGTCCCAGACTTCGCTCTCTCTCTCTCTCTCTCTCTCTCCTTCTCTGTTTGCTAAGATCGGTCTCTCAGAGTGTGTGTAGCTACATGAATTTTCTCCCTCTGCACTTTTTCTTCTCTACCACTTTTCCCTTCATTTCTCTTACTCTCTCTTTCTTTCTCCCTCTGCATTTCCTCAGCTGTTAAGGCCATCTGTCCAAACACTCCTAAGAGCACTAGCGCAGATCTTTTCTGCTGGACAGAAGGAGGGAGGAGGGGTGACCGAGAGCAGTGCATCTAGCTCTTAAAGACCTTCTGAAAAAGGAAGTAGGGGGAGAAAGGGCAGCTCAGGCTGACCAGGATGATGTAATGATTGTGGGTGTGAGAGAACGACATATTCGGTGCGGAAGTTAGAGCATGGACTGTTTTCCGCCTCGGGTCCAGAGGGACCTCAAGCTTCATTTTTTCTTTTTCCCATGCACCCCAACCTCAATTGGGCCAAGCCACCTCCTCTGGCTGGCTGCTCTAATGCATTTGTGTCGCTCTTAAATTGTACATAAACCCACTGCGTCAGAAAGGGTAACAAGTTTTCACAGCCAAGGCTCAGATGTTCACAGTGGCATTGAGACTCTACTACGAACCATCTCATTCTTTAACACTGAACAACTATATTACGACCCCACAAAGGCTTATTAATGCGCCGTATCAACTGTGAAACTGTAATAATAGCTCAATCTGTACACATCTGTAGATAATTAAAAACACACTACCATCATAATCCACAAGTTTTTTAAGGTGCAGCTGTTTTCAGTACTGATTGTTTAGATTTTTTTTGTACTCTAAATACGTTCAGCTTGATTTTCACTCTCGGGTTGTTTCTAATGCTGGGCCTGATTCTCAGAAGACAACCCTAATCCGAAGCCATTTCCCAAGTTCCTGTCTAAGAGCGCTGTAAATGTTTCATTGCTCTCGTCCTGATTCTTACCCTGCACCACTTTTCTGTGTTTTCAGGTTACCTGCTGTACCTGATAGCGGTTAACTCACTGCCTTGCTGAGTTTCCGAGTTCCCTGTTCTTTCCCCAAGATGAAACCAGACGGGGTTGACACAGGAGCGACGGAGCCGATGGTCGCTCTAGACGCAGATGTTACACACCAGGGGGAGCCGCTGGGCGAAGGCCAAGAACAGGCTCCGCCGGCTTCACAAATACAAGAGATGGAGCAGGGCGAATCTCAGACGGGAGGATCCGAGTCGCCCACGGCGGCCACCAAGGATAAGCCCGCGGACCCAAAAGCAAAGACGAAGGGTGCCACCAAAACAAAGGCGCCTACCACCGGTGCTCGTCCTGGCACCAATCCGAGCCGCATGACGAACGGTGTACAGAAGCCGGCGCAAGCCAACGGCATTGCCAAGAAGACCACCACCAGCGCGGCCATCGAGAAGAAGACGACCACCACAGCTACAAAAAAACCCACAGGGGCAGTGACTACCAGACCTGCCACCAAGACCACAGAGAAGAAACCTGTCGCGGCACCAAAGACCACCGGGATGACGCAGCCAGTCAAGAAAACAGCTGTGAATGGGGACAAGGCCAAACCAAAATCGGCAGGTAGGTGAAAACCGGTGCTGTTAAAAGACGAATGTCTATTAGAACGAGTAAAAGGCAATGTCCACAAATATACACCATGATTTGTTTGGTTGTTTGTTTAGATCATTCTTTTTCTGATAAAATTACTGGAAAAGCTAGAAACAGCAGAAAGGATGACACCACTGCAACCAAGAGTATATAAATATGCCCAGACATACCCAGGTGTCGATTCTATAAATATCATGATTCGATAATATATTTTTTGTCCTGTAGGATTATAGAGGAACTTCAATATTTTATCACCTCAAACATATATAAATTAAAAACAATAATTTTGGAGTTAATGCGGCGATACACAAATCGTCACACTAAATAATCACGATACAATACTGAATCGATTTCCCCCATCTCTATTACTTTTAGTGAATCTTTAGATAAAGGAGCATCCTGTTCATTTAAACTGTCTTTTAACCTTCAGCAGCTCCGGCTCCCAGAACCGCTGTCGCCACCGCCAAGGTTGGCACAACTTCCTCTCCGAAAACAGACAAGCCACCCGTCTCCAAGACAACCAGGTAGGCGTCTTATTGCTGCAGGTGTTACCAAGCTGCCTGACAGATTGGGTCAGGGAATAGGGTGTTGGGTTGCACATTAAGGCTTTCTTTCTTACTTTCTTTCTTTCTTTCTCTCTCTCTCTACTTAACATTAGCACAACACCTAGTTTTTCAGCATCTGGACACGACTTCTGGGAAACGTTTCGCTTTGCCCTGATAGTCTGGTCCCGGGGTAGATTTGCGAGATAAGACTAAGAGATACGAACGAGACACGAGGCGGTGTACAGTGTTTGTGCGGAGCGTCAGCAATCAGCTCAGATTATCGCGAATACCTGAGTGGAGAAACAAACATGACCGTTTGGCGCCTCTGTCTGAACGGCGGCTTTGTTGCAGAGCCAAGAGGAGGAATGTCCTGAAGTGCTTCGGTGGTCTCTGTCTCTCTGCGTCATACTCGTGTGTGTGTGTGTGTGTGTGTTTTGGAATGTGATTGTTTTAACTATGTGACTAAACAGTAAGCTTTGTGTGTATTGTATGAAGTTATCTTCTGCGGTGTTTGCTTAAGTCATGACAGTATCTCCTGCTTTGTTTCTGAAGGAGGATTTCGGGATTTCATTAAGCCACGCGTCTTACTCGTTTGCTCTGCCAAGGTAGCCTCGTTTTGTTGGACGAGCGTCCTTACCCGAGACAGCACCATAAATCATCCTTTATTGTTCGTGACCTTATTTCAACTTTTTTTTTAAGCTTTGTATTCCTCATGCATTCCTCAAATGTGAACAGACTATTTATAACAGAGTGTGTAATAAAAGCTTTTTTTGACCCATTACTTGTGATCACGCTCACGTCGTCGACTTCTCTATTTATTGTTGTTGTCACGGAGCGGCTGCGCATTACATCATCTCCTAATCTTTACGGAAATCTGATTGGCCACGGAAGGTCATGGTATGCAAAACGGCATTGTGTCATATCGTGTGGTCGGATCAGAAATGAGAAAACTGCAGACGCTCCCGTGTGTTCGGATGAATCATGGCTTTTCATCCGAACCAATGAATAGGTATTTAAAAAATAAAATAAATAAGTAAACCCGTCTGATCTTTATTTGAGTGATAAGGTGATTAGATAAAATGTCATAATTTCGTGTATAGCACTGTGGATCAGAATCTCGACACGTAGCACCGCTTCTTTGCATGCCTTGTTTGTGTGTGTGTGAATGCGTGCATGATTATTCTTTTAATATTTGTGCCACAATGCAAATGCGCTTGTAAAGCGCGCTTGTATGTGTGTGTGTGTGTGTGTGTGCAGGCTGAAAAGGAGGGGCCCTCTAGAGCTCTCTGCAGTGTAGGCTCCACAGCGGACGGTGCCTGAATAAAACATGGAAACCGAACACACATATAGCTCTGTGTGTGAGGGAAAGAGAGAATGTGTGTGTGTGGGCTCGTGCGCGTGCCTGACAACACTGGCATTTATACGTCTGTATGTTGGAATTCGTGTCACAGTGTTTCTGTGGGTGTGTGTGTGTGTGTGTGTGTGTGTGTGGATGAGAGACATGCAGAGAGAATGGCTCCGTTGTGGTGAGCTGTGATAACGTTGGACTGCGCCATGCCGGCGTGTGGCGTTTTAATGAACAGGGGCAGTGGATAGACGTGTGACCTTGACGCAGTGGGTGTGTCCTTCAGCCACGCTGGGGGGTCATGCCGAGCCACTTCACATTACACTCTGAAAATCTCTCTCTCTTTGTCTTTCTCTCTGTGTGTGTGTATGTCTGCATTTGCCTCTCCCTCTGTCTCTATCTCTCTGTCTTTATTGTTTAATGTCTCTCAATCTATTTCTCTGTCTTTCTTTCTCTTTATCTGTTTTTCTCATTCTCTCTCTGTTGCTTTCTGTATCTCTGAGTCACTCACACTGACTCTGCTTCTGTTTCTCCCTCTCTCTCTCTCTCTCTCTCTTTCTCTGCTACTGCACTGCATCTAATCACCAAATGGATCTTGCAGTAGAGGAGAGATGGGTGTGGCACTTGTGTTTGTGTGTGTGTTTGTGTGTGTGTGGGTTAAAATGTAACCACTGGCACTTGATTGATGGATTGCGTTAAACCCCAGCCTTGCTCCACGCTCTTCGGCTTCTCGGCCAGCTTTCCACTCTGTGTGTTTAAACCCGAGGTAATGTGCCTTGTTCTTGGTTTCTGCACACACGCACACACACACACACGCTGTGATTACTGTTACAGCCGAGGAGCTTGCTTAATGTCATGTGGTTTCACTGACCGTCCCGTATACACTGATCTCACACCAGGGGCTCGGGCACATGCCCAAGTACACTCGACCTCAAGCTCTGGTCTGTCTGAGTAACCTGAACGCTCTTGCTTCAAGTCCGTGTGGAAAGAAAAACTTGCATACTTGGCCACGCTTTGATTTAGGATTTAAATCTAATCGTACCCAAAAACCACAGAAGAATATCAATATTTACAACGCAACATCATCAACGACGTCCATGTACGCATGAGTATGCGATTTCGTACTCTGAACTGCACTGTAAAGTAGGAAAGCAGGCATCAGGCATGCTGGTCTTGTCCAAATTATCAAAAATATGGGCCGAAGGTGGACTTCCTTGTGTTCTTTTTTTCTTCTTCTTTGTGTTCACTGGTGCATCACAGGTGCATACTGCCACCTGCTGTATCGGAGAGTGAGAGGGAACGTCTTATTCAGGCATGAACTGTTCCTAGTGTGGCAGCATGGTGGTGTCAGGTCAGGATTCTGTCAGCATGGAATTTGCATGTTCTCCTTGTGGTTTGTGGGTTCAGACATACAGAGTCGGCTAATTGGTGTTTCCAAATTTCCTGTAGTGTGTGAGTGAGTGTGTGGGCTTGTGCCCTCACTGGACCGGCACCCCGTCCCCCTGGGATAGACATCAGACCCCCTACAGCCCTGTACAGGCTATTAAGAATAAGTGAGTGTAAGAGCACGATTATTTGAAAACTGCTGCCGTTTTAAGAAATATTCAATAGATGGGTCAGACATGATGCATTGATGTTTCAAGAGAAAGTATTTAATCATTTTGACATTTAATCAAATTTAATTCTTGTTTCACAAAAGGTTTTTGTTGGACTATGTCAGTATTGAAAAATGCTTATTGAGTGTGTAGCTAAGTACAAGGCTAAAATGTTTTTGAAACGATATGAAATTATTTTTCATATAAAGATATGTCCTGCGAAAGAAGGTTATTTCAAAGATTTGTGGATTAAATTTGTTCTCAATTAAAGACTTTCAAACAGTCCAGTTATTTCATTTGTGAAAATGAAGATTTCTCTGTTTCCCCCACCAGAAAACAGAAAAGACATAAAAACAACAACTAAAAACATTGATATCAGTATCGACTATTGTCCAAGACCAGATAAAATGGGAGGGTTGCGCCAGGAAGGGCATCCGGTGTAACTGCAAATCAGTTGGTCTTTTGTGGCGACCCCTCAACAGGAGTAGCCAAACAGCTAACAACAGCATCGCTCTCATGGTAGCAGAATAAACAGGTACAAAAGTGGTAGCGTGAGAGGGAACTATGCCCTACTAGTTAATCAATCACGGATGACAATCTTCCCTCCAGATTGGATGGCCCACTCAAAACTACTCTAAGTGTGGGAAACACTGGACATTCCTACTTCAGACGAATTGAACTAGCATCTAGTTCCATTGTCAGCATTGCGTCTTTTTGCTTACTGCCATAATGGAGAGACATCAAATTATATAAATGTACTATTTGGCCTTCCTCAGCATTTTTGGACTGCAAGACGAGGAGACATTAGACACTCGCTCATTTCTGCAGCATGTAGGGATTTGTCTGCTTTTATTATGAGTTAGTTTCGTGTATCTGCTCGCTCCGGGAAGCGTCCACACTGGGGAGGTGTTTGGATTTGGATCGACGCCCGCTCGGTGTCTCTCGCTCAAATGGTGTCCGTTTTAGGCACTAGTAGAATCCGTTAAGGGGCTAAAGAGTCCCGGTTGCCTAATTAAAGCTTTGGCTTTTAGTTGCCAGTTCCCTTCCGCTACACGGGGACGTCTCTGCCTCTGCTTACTCAATCACTTTGGGGAAAAATTCAGCAGCAGTGTTGGCTCACTTTAATGCGATTCAGACCATATGTTTCTGCGCTGACTTTAAAAAAATATTTAAAAGAGTCCTCATGTCGACACAAATGCCTGCTGACTCACGCCTACTGACTAATGCCTAATGAGTCAGTGTTATTTGTTAAAGAAAAAAAAGCCCAGGGCTACATTCATGAACTTCAAGGTGTGTGTGTGTGTGTGTGTGTGTGTGTGTGTGTGTGTGTGTGTGTGTGCATGTGTGTGCAATTGTTTTCTTTTTTCGGGTTATAATGTAAATGTTATTCTTCTGCCCCCCCGGCTGAGACACAGATCCCAGTGGCCTAGCCAATGGTAACATTAAACTTTTACAGACATATAAAATATGAAAAAAGTGGCCTAGTTTATGTTTCTTCTCTATTCTAGACTGCACAATCCGTAACTAATAGACTGCACGTAAGAAGCATGGTTTTACTTTTGAAAAGCGGCACTAATACAAAGTTTTATTGTCTTTAATGGGATGAGCATCGCGCCTCGTCTCCTCTCTGTCACGTTACATTTGAAGTGAACTGACATTAATTCTCTTACCCTCCTCGCTGGCTCACTAAATCGACTCAGTCCTGTCACTGGTGATTATGCGATTTGGTTTGAGCTGGGGTATTTAGTTGCGGCCCTCTGCATCCTGTTCCTTCATATTGAATACTGGAAGTTTCTTACCTCTCCCAGCATCCACGCCTCCGGGCTCAGGCCCTGTTTTTAATACTGGCTTTAATAACCACTTTCCCAAACAATGGTCTGAGGTTGCTTGCTCCACATAACTTTTGAGAGCGCCTGACAACAGATTATTAGTTTGGGAGTCAAGTTAATTTTAGAGTTCCGAACTTCTGGGAAAATTACGCGTGCTAATATTTGCGTTTGCCCAAGTAAATTTAAAAGCATATATTTCATACCTCCTGCTTTGGCTCTAAAGGAGTAGTTTGTTAGCAGTCTCCGAGGTCTGATTATTTTTTGTAGAAGTAGCAGCTACTGTATAAGAGGTAGCACTTTGTTAACTCATTATCAGAAATAGCGGTTCCTTAACTAACAACAGTAGCAGTCTTTCTAATTAATTAGTTAAGTAATTATTATCAGTAACAGTTTGTTAAGTCATTAGTTAACTAATTATTAGAAGTAGCAGTTTTTTAACTCATTAGCAGCAGTAGCAGTTTGTTAAATAAATAGCAGCTGCAACAGTTTATCTCATTAACAGCAGTAGCAGTTTGCTAACTCATTTGTAGTAGCAGTTTGTTTACTCATTAATAGCCAGAGCAGTCCGCTAACTTATGCATAACATTCGCAGTAGCAGTAGCAGTGTATCTCATTATTTGCAGTAGCAGTAGTAGTAGAGAACAGCTGGTGTATCCCAAACATTATTGGCCGCCGTGTAAATCTTTCAAAATATTTCCACATACCACTACCCTTACCTTCCTGTTTCAAAAGCATAAATATCAAGACGTTCTGAAAAACGATTCAGTAATGCTAAAAATCTGCAGTTCCTCAAATGACCACCATCATATTATCCACATCATATCCGTATCATGTAGAGCTGTGCTATTTAATCGATTATGCAATTTAATCAGTACAATGTTGGTCAATTCAAGTCATTCTTACTAGATAAATCAGCATTGATTCAGAATTGATTTACACTATTAATTTCAATTATATAAGTAAACATACGCACGTTATATGATGGAAAATCTATTAAACAATTATAGCAAAAACTTCTGGAGAGAATATGAGATCAATACTTTTACTTTTTCTTTGAATTTTATGGACTGCTGGTGCAATACTGTCACCTACTGGCCTGGAGGGTGGAGTAGAACAGTGGCCGGAAAAAAAATTGTTAATTTGTACGAGACATGACATTTAAACAATCACCAACACTGCATTTTAATGTTTAGATACTTTTAATGACTTGTAATACTTCAAAACCTGTAAAAAAAATATATAATAAGCTGCTTGAAATAAAATAAATAGTACACTTAAGTGCTACTGGGTTGAAAATGGCTTGAAAAAGTTCACCTGTGATTCACAGCTTTAGTATCTTCTGTCCATAACCTTAGGGTCTCACTGTTAAGCAAGTTGCTTGTGTTGCATGTGGGTGTGTAGCATTAAATGTGTTTTGTTTATTTATTTATATGGTACTAGCTCAGTTGACTTAATAGTGTAGATTAAGTCAAGCGTAATCATATCATTGTAATATTTGAATCTCTTCATTCAGTAGAAAAAATGGACTAAGCTTTCCTCAAGAGCCTTATAGGAGACTCTTGTAGATACTCCAATACAGTCACCACTGCCTTGTCCTGTTGGGCGTCTCTGGTGTGAGGCAGATATGATACGTTCCTCGATACCACGTCAGAGATCCCATACGTTAAAGATACAGAACCAGTCAAAGTTTGGACACAATATGATTCACACCTCAATCACATTCAATGCAACACAAAGGAATAACGCTGTGCAATTCAATGAGATTGATAATTTACTAATCAAATAAAATTAAAACCTTCCACAAGCTGACTTCTTTTCCCCAACTTCTGTCAAAGTTTACAGTACTGTACACTTTTAATAGACCAGGCTTAGAAAATTAAGGACACTCAAGGTTAAAGGCAGGTAGACGAACTCACCAGTGAGCAGCAGAAAGCAATTTCTATATTATGAGCAATGAAAGGTGGAGGAGGTTTTCGTTCTCTGTAACACTGTAAGGCTGGATGTGTCAGTTATCACCTTTGAACGAGTGGAGCTGCTACCCTGCGGCACATGGAATAAACTCACAAAACTTTGCTTACCACTCTCGAGGGTGGTAGGTGGAGATGAATCCGAACCCGAGGCGGGGGACGTCGGGGCACTGGCACACATTCTTGCCTCTTCAGGTGAGTTGTAAGTTGTACTGCCTGTCGGTGTATAGCAGGGCACATTTTGCAATTTCCATCCGACTTCTCAAGCTTCCCTTTTCTTTTGTAAAACCAGGAGTTTGTTTTATAGTTCACAGGTGAGCATTTACACTCAGCCTCTGTCATGGTTATATGTGTGCATACTAAGCACACATTCAAGTGAAATAAGTCTAATTTAGGAGGAATAAAAATATCTAAGTATTACATTATTGGGTAAATTATGTTTCTAAATAAATAAATAAAACATCAGATTATTAAATAGATCAGACTTTATCGATGCAAACATTTAATAAATGATGGATTTTGACTTCTTTCCAAAAATACATCAATTCACAGCGGCTCTCCTGATGCGCTCTCATTCGTGCATCGATTCAAATCAGGATTTCTGATTTCCTGTCCCTTCTGTCCTGGCATTTCTGTTTCCTATAACCCCTGCAATTGTGTGGCAGGATGTAAATGAACCAATATACGACTATATCCTCATTGTTATTCGGGCCCTGTGAACGCATACCAGCGTACAACACCAAACAAGAAAAGGGTTTACTTTGGAATGATATGAGACCTCACTTTGTATTTATATTCCATTTTTTTCTTTTATTACTCCTGATGTGCCTTTCCTCAACTGACAAACTCCTTCATGTCAGTGTAAAATAAGCCAAATCAGGAAGACACCACTTTTGCTGCTAAGCCCATTCTTGTTTTATCACTATATAACCAGCCTTCCATACTCATAGCTCAATGCGTAGGACGTGGATGTCATATCTCTGATATTCCCTCTCTCTTCCTTTCACCGGAATACACGCTGAATATTCAGCGGATGTGCGCTTTGCCTTCACACACACATACAGGCATGCATACAAGTGGGATTTGAATGGATATTTTTGTTCGTGCTTTTGCAGTATTAAAGATTAAAGAGACTTGCCGCTCTCCCTGTCTTGTCATCCACGCCAACGCTCTGGTTGGTTCAGAATCTATATTTAGAGCAGGCCGCCAGTGGAGCGTGTATTAACAAGGTCAACCAGGATCTGGGTTGCTTTTCTCAGCCCTGATGTGAAGCCCATGGCCTACACTACCACTTATGTGGTCATGTGGTTATGTGGGTCACTGTAAAAGACAGGGACTATGACAGTGTCAGGGGAGTGAAGTGTTGTGTGTTAGGTTTGACAGGATTGTTTTATTCTTGTGTGTTTTGGCAGACCGTTCTGCTCATTTTGATTTTACAGGGACTAAATGGTAAAGACAGATAAGTGTGTCTGGTTAAAAGAGCAACCTCTATAGATGAGGTGAGGAACAGGAAAAAAAAAGGGGACGAGACCAAGAGCTATTAATACAGCCACTTAGTAGTAAACAGGATGCCCAGTGCTGTAATGAACTAATTTAACTACATTCACACTAGAAAGTTGCTCATGGGTGTTATCAAATTAGGGCCTCAGGATCGTTTCCGAGAACACTTGTCTTCAAAGTCTGGTTCTTTTTGATCAGTGAGAACACAAGAAACAGTGAACTGGGTCCGCTTGAAGAGGGGGTCTCAGGTACTGTACAGCGTACCCGGGCACGGATGAAAACAGATAGGGAAACCAATCGTACCTGAAAGTGGAAGTCGATCGCTGTTTAGAAGCGACATCATCAGTGCTGTTGGTTTCCTCTAAAATCTTCATGTGTCCGTGGCACGAGCCAATCCCTTGCTCTGACCTACACAGCCATAGCTGATAAAGTAGGAAATGTCATTAATGTTAGGCATAGTGAGAAGGTTAACTTCCTTATTCTGTTCTTCTTGTGCTTAATAGTGGCTCACAAACCAACCGATGCCTCCTGCTGTATTGAAGAGTCTAAATACACAAGTGTACACGAGAACAGAGAACAATTTTTTTTTTTTTTTTTTTTATTCAGATGAGATTTGCATTAGATTTGTTGGAAGATTATTAAAGCAGGCAAACTAATAACTGCATACACTCACCAAAGGCACCAGTCACCGCTGTATGATCTTTCTATGCAAAACGCTGAGGTCTGATAAATTGTCAGAGTGGGACAATAGGGCAGTCTTTTGAATTTTTTTTTTTAATTGAGAACATCTTAGGTTAGATGTCCTGTGACGTCGCTTTGTTTGCAACAAAGCCTACTTGTTGCAGTGTGAATGTAGGATTCCCGTGATTACTGATACACACATCATATAGAGCTCACAAATGCTTTCTTTTTCCTTGAATTGCTCATGATGAGCACACACATGATGAGAATACATGTTAAAGCTGAGTAAGTTCTGAGAGTGTTTGTGGTTTAAAATATGATGACAGCTCAATAGAGGCAGGCATTCTTTCTACTTTTTGATCAGAGGCCATGTTAAAATGTGACTGGTCGTCATTTGTCCTCTGTGGTACAAGTGTGATAGAATATGTGCTAAAGAAATGGGTCATTAAGGACAATTGTACTCAGTAGACTGTAACTTAGTTTAGGGGATCTTTACAAATTTCTACTTTACTTTGTCAGTAATCTTGGCCCAGTTTTTAAAAACAGGAACATCTGACCCGATCTTATCTTACATTCCTGCTCTGAGCTACAAATAAATACAGGACCATGCCTTTTTACCTTCTTTCCCACTGCTTTGCTTTAGAGCATTTTCCTGTCGGTCCTCCAGGGCCCAGATCATCATTGTAAACAATTGGCTCAGGTCAAACTAAGCATCATGATCACAACCAGAAGTTTTATTACCCTCAGAGTAATATTTAACATGTCAATATGCCATTTTTCACTTTGAGTTAACTTTGTATAATGAATAATGTCTTCTGTATGTACTAAGTACCCATTTTCTTTTTATCATTCCCTCTCCAGGCCTGTCACAGCTACCACAACTTCTCGTCCAACTTCTGCTGCACCAAAATCAGCTTCCGCTGCCACATCCAAGACACCAACAACTGCATCAAAGACCACTCCTTCTGCAGCAAAAACAACCCCCTCCAGTGCTAAACCATCACCTGCAAAAACTCCTTCTGCTAGTCGAGCTCCAGCCACATCCACAAAGACCCCTACACCTGCCAAGAAAGGTAGATCTTAAAATTTTAAATTGATATTTATATAACCTCAAAGGAAAGCATTTTTATTCTTAAATGTTTGCCATGCCTTTTTCACATTTTCTGTATTGATCAGAGAAGTTAAATTATTTGAGATCATACACCTGACGTATTGTCTGAAAATGTAGTGGGTTCAGTTCTTTCCATTGTAAGGAAAAATAAGTTAATATAAAACTATACATGATAAACCTTTAAAACATTTACAGTACCAGTTATCGTATTAATTAAAACAGACCAAATTCTTTAGCAACAAAACATTTTTTTGCTCTGGTCAGTTATTTTACATGATTTTATGTTAAATAGCATTCAGTGTTTTCTTCATTCAATATTGATTCCTGTCACAGTAACAAATACTGAGAACATTCTTCCTGCTTATGTGTTTAGATGCAAGCAAGCCAGCCACCCCAGCAGCCAAGAAGTCAACTGCCTCCCCTCTCACTCGCCCTGCTTCAACCAAGACCAGCAAGCCTGACACCATGAAGGCAGCAACGCCAGCCAAATCAGAGTCTGTCTCCAAGAAACCTACCCCCAGCAAGCCAGCAGTGGAAGCCAAGACGAGCAAGCCTAAGGAGAGCAAACCAACTCCATCAAAGGAAATTAATGCCACTTTGAAAACATCTAGCACTAAGAACAGCACAGCCAAGGCAGCCAGTCCTAAGAAGGTAGTGGGTAGCAGCACTCCCATGCCAGTTAAACGTGGCCCCAAAGCTGCACATAAAGAGGCAGACAAAGAGGAAATATCTTCTGCTTTTGCAGTCGAAGCTGTGGCTGTTGCTGCTGCCGCCACAGCTGCTGGTACCCTTATTACAGTGACAGACAAGGAATCTGAAGTCAAGTCAGAACTACAGCCTGAAGTTGCACCTGAAGTCAAGCTCGAAAGTTCACCTGAAACTAAACTCGAAGTTGCACCTGAACCCAAGCTTGAAGATGCTCCTGAACCCAAAGTTGAAGCAGCTCCTGAGCCCAATTTCGAAAATGAACCCAAGCCCTCTTCACCACTTCCATTGGAAACCGAACCTCAACTTGCACCAGAAACCAAGTTTGAACATCTGCCTGAAACTATATCTGAACTCTTACCAGAAACCAAGACTGAACTTGAAACTGAACCCAAATCAGAGCTTATGGAAATGGAGTCAGAATTTACATCAGAAACTATGTCTGAACTCGTGCTTGAAACCAAGACTATACTTGCATCTGAACCCAGAACAGACATCATGTTGCAAGGTGAGTCTGAATATGTGCCTGAAACTATGTCTAAACCCCTCCTTGAAACCACGCCTGCAATTGTACCTGAACCCGAATCAGAACTTCCATTAGAAAGTGAACCAGAACACACACCTGAATACCTGCTTGAAACCAAGCATGCAGTTGTACCTGAACATAAATCAGAACTTCCATTAGAAAGTGAACCAGAACTCGCACCTGAATACCTGCTTGAAACCAAGCATGCAGTTGTACCTGAACCTGAATCAGAACTCCCATTAGAAAGTGAACCAGAACACACACCTGAATACCTGCTTGAAACCAAGCATGCAGTTGTACCTGAACCTGAATCAGAACACCCATTAGAAAGTGAACCCGAATACACACCTAAACATCTGCTTGAAACCACACCCGCAGTTGTACCTCAACCTGAATTAGAACTGCCATTAGAAAATGAACCAGAACACACACCGGAATATCTGCTTGAAACCAAGCCTGGAGTTGTACCTGAACCCGAATCAGAACTGCCATTAGAAAGTGAACATCAATATACATCAGAACACCTGCTTGAAACCAAGCATGCATTTGCACCTGAATCCCAATCAAAACTCCCATTAGAATATGAACCTGAACATACACCCGAACTCCTGCTTGAAATCAAGCCCGCAATTGTACCTGAACCTCAACCAGAACTCTCATTAGAAAGTGAACCTGACCAAACACCTGAACACCTGCTTGAAACTAAGCTTGCAATTGTACCTGATTCTGAATCAGAACTTCCATTAGAAAATGAACCTGAATATATGTCAGAACACCTGCATGAGACAAAGCATGAATTTTCACCTGAACCCCAATCAGAACTTCCAGTGGAAACTGAGTCTGAATTCCCGCTTGAAACCAAGTCTGAGTTTTCCTCTGTCCCTGAAACCCAGCCTGAACTCCTGCTGGAAACAGAATCTGAAATTACCCCTGAACCTAAATATGAACCACTGTTGCAAACAGAGCCTGAAATTTTCCCAGAACCCGAGTCCCAACTCTCGTTTCAAGCGCAGCCTGAAACTTTGCCCGAAATAGCCTTAGAACCCACAGTTGAATCTTTGATTGCTGCTGCAGTTCAGGACATTGAAGCAAACACTGAGGATATTCCATCACATACAGAAGAAGAAACATCTGAAGAGGTGGTGCCACAGTTGGCTGATCAGCTGGATCTAGTCAGTCTTGAGCAAACAAATGCTCCTTCTACTCTCGGAACAACAGTCATGTCCCCACCGTCCTCCCCTACAGAAGAATCCCCTGTCCATTTGGAACCCCACATATCTGCTCCACTGCAAGATATGTATGCCGCCAGTAATCCCTGGGCACAGAATCAACCCATGTTTTCCAGTGACATTACAACAGAAAATCTAGAGCAAGAAGAGGAAGTAGAAGAAGATCTCATGGCTACCACTGAGTCTGCACCAAAGGAGGCAGTGGATATAGAGAAAACTTTTAGTCTTGGAGTGGAGCCTGACCTGTTAAGTAGCTCCCATGTTGAGCATTTCAGCAGTGTGTCTCCTATTTCTCCTGGTATGGAGAAGGAGGAGGCAGTGGAAAAGGCAGAGGAAGAAATCAATGAGGATGACCATGTTGAGGAGGAAGAGGAAGAAGAAGACCAGCAGCAGAAGAGCGACAGTGTAAAGATTCAAGCAGTGCTTGAAACACAGAACGTGGATGATTTTATGTTTGGATTATCAGAATTTGGCAGCTCCAGCAGTGGCACAATGCAGTGTGGTGATTTTGAAAGGATAATGCAGCAGGAGCAAGATAAAGCAACCTTACAATTCCAAATGGAAAGTCATCACTGCGATGAAGATGGAGAGGAGTTCTCCGTAAAAAATGTGGAAATGGAACAGCCATTTATGGGGCCACCTGGTGTTAAATCTTTTTCGGATGAAGAGGATGAGGAAGATGAAGAGGAGGAGGAGGACGAGCAGGAAAAGGAAGATATGGACATTGGTCCAGAGCATATTCACAAGGACCACATAGAGTTTGGCCATGAGCAAGATGGTAATCAGCAGCACCTCAAATCTGAAGAAGAGGAAGAGCATGATGATGAAGATGTTGAGATGGTTAGTGAAGGCCAGATGGAGAGTGGAAGCAAGATTGCTGGAAATGTTGATGAGGATGACTACGAGGAAGGATATTTAGATAATTTGAACCGCACAGCTCCAGCTCCTTCAATAACCATGACTGCAGCCTGGGGCCCATCCAACCCCTTTGCAGACACTTGGGCTCAGCCAACCTCAATCAACATAACATCCAGTCCCATAGACATTAAGACAGCTGATCCTGAGACTCCCACAAAGTCACCTGCTGAAGCCTGGCTGGAGAAGCCTCTAGGGCATTTGACAGAACCACACCATGAGGTCCGTGAAGAGATGGAGAGCACAGTTCCAGTGGATGGCGTTAATCTGTGTGCACCTCCAATTGGTATGTCCCAGTCAAGCACCCTTAGTGGAACGGCCCTGGCAGCCCACAGCAGCAGTGAGACCAGCACACCCGAAGAACTGCGTGACTACGACAGCAGCTCAGGTGTGGAATCACGTTCGGACAAGCAACAGACTCCTGTCCCCACTGCCCAACCTGACCAGGATCAGGACCTTGGGATTCACCTAGAGCGTGGGGATGGGGAGGAAGAAGAGGCAGAGACTCTGCCTGCGGATGAGATCCTGGGTGATGCTCCAACCGCACCAGCATCTGTTCCATCATCCCCTACTACTTCTGGGGATGAGGCAAGTGATACTGAAGGAGAGATGCAAATTAATGAACCTGATGCTCCAATTGATGACACTGCAGCCTTAGATAGTCCTTCTGCCTCCCGAAATCTGCCTGCCTTAGAGGAAGATGAGGAGGCCACCGACATGCAGGCCGGAGAGGAAGATGGTGGGACCCCGCAGTCTGCCAACTCTGTAGCTTCCTATGGCTTTGACTGCTCAGTATCCAACTCCAATGCCCATTCTACTGCCGAGAGCTGTGGTAAGAGCCCTGGGATTTTTTCTCTAGAGAATGAAGACCAGCTTCCGGAAGAGGCAAAGGATCCCTCGCTTATTAAGGAGCTGACCTTGCCTGCGGCGGCCGCTCAAGCCGAGGATCTACTGGGCTGTCCTGTTGACCTGCTTCCCCTTGGCCAGCAAGGAGAGTCACACGCTAATGCTGATGAGCAGTACCTGCTGTGTGGGAAGACAGGAGCAAGCGCTCTTGAGGAGTCCGACCCCGAGTCTCCTATGCACCTGTCTCCTCAGCACGGGGACAGCACTGATGGGCAGCCACCTTACTATTCTACCATATGTGATAACACTGATAGCTTTCTCGCAGGTAATGTATAAAGCCCCTAAATGAAATGCACCTTTTTCCCCACATCCTTCCCAAGACAGCACCCTCTCTTCCTTTTTGTTTGTTTTCTTACCAGTCCAGGCGATGGTGTAATGAAATGGGGGACATAGGGGGACGGACTGTAGGTTTATCAGTGCTGCTTTCTCTTTCTTACTACTATTATAGTCATGGTTATGATTGTATGGCTTAAATTCCTGTATGTACAATAGCTATTCTCATTTTCTATTAGAATGTACTATTGAATAACACTGCATACTACAGCACCCCTGAACTTGGATTGATAGACTGAACTGTTGTGAAGTCCTTTAACAAAAAACAAAACAAACAAACAAAAAAAAAAACAGAAAAAGGATCACATTGGATGGACTCTATCTATGTTTGTATTTATCCTACTGTTTTTACCGAACAAATGTCAAATGTTTTTTTTTTATACCTGTTTTCAATTGTTTATTTTTGTTAAGTTCCCAGTCTTCTCTTGCACTGTAGACGTACCCTTACATCTTTTTTTAAACTTGTTTTTGTGTCAGAATTAACTGTTTTAGCACTAACTAAGGATAGATCTTCTTCCAGAGGCCTCGCACTTTGGGTTTTTTCAATGTAGGGAATTGTTGGAATGTTAGATGGCAAGCAATGTTGTTTTGTTTTTAGATTTTTTTTCTCTCCTAGTTAAAAGAAAATTTCCAGCACATTTTTGTGAAGGATAACTTATAAGTCACATACCACAGCTTTTTAAGTACTCAGCAGTGATCTGGTTGTATTGATTTGCAGTAGCTGGACATTTTTACTTTGGCTCAAATATGCTTCAATGTGGTGGGGAAAAATGTCACTTGCGTTTAAAGAAAAAAAAAGACACTTGAATGTGGCGACTATTAGACATTTGGATTGGAAATTGCATGTACAACTAATTGCGTTACTGTAATACTGTTCAAGACCTGTTATGTCAGGATAATCACAATAATAATAATAATAACGGTTCAAGCTAATTAAACGGTTTTTCAAAATTCCATTAAACATCATTTCAAGGCCATCTGTTCCCGTTTCTTATTACCCGCATGGTGATAAAAATATGTACATATATAGCTATGTATGTATCCTTACATTTGGGAGTTTAGGTGTCTATTGAGACATCTATCCCGTTGGTGCAGTTTCATGGAGTCTGACTGGGAACAGGAATGGTGTTACCTCCTAATGGAATTTTGATGAAATGACAGCCGTGTTGTTCACACCCATCATCTCCAGCATGATTTAAAATGCTATTCCTCCCTGATAGAAGAGTCTGCACATCCAGCAACATACAAATGAACTCTCGCTCCTGGTTGGCATGTCTGTCTACTGATCCTTAAGGAATGTTACCTGTAGATTTTCAAATAAGGCTACACACAGTCCGACATTAGCCTGAATGCATATTCTCTTTGCCTCTGGGTAATGATTTCGAGGTTTCATTGTCTTCTGCCATCTCTGTTTTGCTCGCTTTCATTCATTTTCTTCATAAAAGATCTCCACACCAGTCTGCTTGCTTTATTGTCTTACCCTTCACACATGTCCTCTACACTTGTATTACCCTCCACTTTGTTGTCATACCCACCACACTTTTAGTCATTTTACATCTATCTTGTAGCACAACCAATAGACAAATGCTGGGGCTTGTTGCCTCCTGTGTCAAAAAAATATATACCAAGTTTTAACAGCTCAACCTTTGACTGCTACAAAACCCTGACACTAGAGACTCCTTTCATACTGTAGATGCTAAATAAATGTGTCCTTAGAGAACTTGGTCATATCAAACATCTATTTATTTGTATTTGTAGAGCATGAATGCTCTACAAATACAAATACAAACTTACTAAATTTGTAAAACAAATTACAATACAAACCACAACTTACAACCAGCTATTTAATCTGTAATTTGCACTTGCACTGCTGTCAGAGTTACAGCAATATACATTGCTGTGGTATATAGATAAAATGTATTTTTGAGGGCTTTTTCCTGAACTAGCAAAATATAGCAAGCGCCAGTTTGTCTGCAAGTAGATTCTTTTTAGAGCAGATCCTTCAAGGACCTGTATGTTCTCTTAAAATAGCAAGGTTTTATGTTTATTAGTTTAAATCTGATGCCGTGTAATTCTTTTCCAGAGAAGTCAGTACTGGCTGCCTGTCACGTTAGTAATTTAGTTTGCTGAGAAAAGCTCCTGATAAAAGCCTTGAGGCTGGCATTTGGAAAGTTTTCTGATCTGATTTTGCTTTCTGTATTGGATTAAATTCCTGAAATAGAAATTAATAGTTAGCTTTCAGGAGACATCACAGGATAACTGGATAACTGCTTGAATAATAGGCAATGTATTAAGAAATATGGGTCAAAATATTTTAATGTCATTACTCTAGATTTTACACATTTACAGTTACTTGCAAGTGTTTCAATTTAGTGAAGGTTAGCTTGCATATACTTGACCATGATAAGACCATTGAGTATGAGACTAATAGACTAAGAAATCATGGTTTTAATTTGTGGATTTATTTATGCTTGATCATAGTTTTCTCTCCATGGTCTGCATGCCACTTTCATTTATAATTTCTCATTCCTCTCCCACTGTTCAACCCCTCTCTGTTATTTGCTCCTCTATCAGTAACCAATATCGCAAGTGCTCTTGACTGTTCCACAGGGAACAATAACTTTACTCTACCAAGCTGTCAGGAAGTGAAATATGGCAACCTGCCATCGTTTTCTCCAGAGGTCAACAGCAAACACTACTCCACTCTGGTGCAGAATGCACATCGGCATTATAAGCATCTTATACCTCAGCCTCAGCAGCAGAAGCAGCCCACTAACTGGGTGGTAGAACTTATCAGGCTTCCTGCTGCTTGTTTGCCACAAGCCCCACAAGTGTGCCAGCTGAAGCGCCTAGAGCAGCACCAGCTCCATCTCCGCCACATTCTGCAGCGACAGGAGCAAGAAAGAAAGCAGCGTCTATGGCTAGAGGGAGAGAGGCAGCGACAGGAGCTTCAGAAGCAGCTTGAGAGGCAACAAACGCTACGGCAGTGGCAGAAGCAAGAAAGGCAGAGAATAGAACGTCAGAAGCAGTTGGAGAGGCAACGTCAGGAGCTATTGCAGTTTCAGCTTCATGAGGAGCGCAGGCAGCAGCAGCAGCTCCTGCAGTGGCAGCTTGAGCTAGAGCAGCGGCTTAAAAGGCAGCAAAAAGTCCCGTCAACCAAACGGATTTCCCCCTCATATAGACTCTGTACCATCTATGAAGCCATGGAGATCAGCGAGGACGAAGATACCGAGAAGACTAATGCCTTGTTGAGAAAAGAGTTCAGAGGACAGGAGAAACCCTCAAAGCTACCTCTGCACCTAAGAAATCGTCATCCTTACCAGTTACCTCAGTACGAGCGCAACTGGAATGCCGAGATGGATGGGGTCCAGAAACTGATCGACCCGGCTTTACTGCTTGAAGGTGAGAATGGATGCCCACCACTGCTTTACCTGCCTGGGCAAGGAGGGGGCACCCTAAGCCCTTTGGAGAGTAGCTCCTGGCCCCAGGTCCTGCATCAACTTAACCATAAATCAGCCACCATCACCTCTGTCAGTAGCTACTCCCCGGCATGGGGAAGCTCCCCACATGGTGATTGGACCATTGTCGAGCTTGAGACGTACCACTGAGAAACTGGATAAGACCTCGACTGAAAACCATATCAATATAGATCTCTTGATAGATTTGTCTTTGTGCATACTTCTCACACAGTCTCAATATATTTATAATAAGTTATTTTTTAAAAAAGTGCAAGTGTGTTATATGATTCTGACCATGGCTATAAGGGACCATAACAGGACAATGATGAAGCTAAAATAATTTGAATTGAATTTGTCGGCATTTACATGTTAGTGTATATAATGAAGCTACAAGTGGATCAGGTACAGAAGTGGTAAACAACTCAGTGTGACAAAAAAAAAGAAAGAAAGAAAAAAAGGAATCTTGCTAAGCTAATGGTGCTTTGTTGAGCTATTTAGACCTAAAACTGGCAAGATGTGTAATATTATTAAAATTTTATCTCAAAATTCATAAGTTGTGTAATGTTTGATGGAAAGCACGTCTTTCAATCAGCACCTTCTGATGTATAAGAACCTGGAATTTAACATGCACATAATAAACCTGTGTAGAGAAATTCACATAGATCGAAAACCTTTTCCTGTATGCGAATAACCTGTGGTATCTGGTTGTGTTTTACCATTCTTACAAAGGGCATCTATTTTGAAAAACTGCAGTATCACTATATATATTATTTCCATTGTTATAGTCATGGTTTAACTTGATCATTGGTATTGTGAGATCTTTGAGGCTAATAAGCCTATTGTACTCAGTAAGAAATGAAGCATGCACACTGGAGTCGTTTGAGCACTTCAGACACAGTGACTGCGCTAATGACTATGGGTTAAGAGAACAAGATGCTATGGATGCATCCTCTCTCTCTCTCTCTCTCTCTCTCTCTCTCTCTCTCTCTTTAGAAAAGAGGGATTTCTGTTCTGTGTCCTTTCCCGACATTCCACAACCATTACCTCATTTCCTGGGTCCTTTTGCCTCAATAGGTTTCCCGGGGTTACCGATGATGTCATGGCAACAGCCTGAAAGACACAAGAGATGGAAACAAAGGCACTGAAAGAGAGAAAGGATTGAAGACTAGGGGCTGATCCCAAATCAGTCTGTACACCCCAAAAGCCTTTCAGTTGGGTCAGAGTAGGTTGAGTAGGTACCGACCACATTTACTCATTAGATTACTTGTTGGACTCCTGATTTAACTGTGTGTTTTCTCAAGTCTTCTGGGTTCAATTTTTGCACAGTTTTAGTAAAAATAAAACATTTCCCATGTGGTTGTGTGAGGAACGTTTGATCACATGAAACGTGAAGGTGCGTTTCAAAATGTCTTGTAAACTTCAAGTGAACTAATGCGACGTCATGTGAATAACATGAAAAATCAATGGACGTGCTCTACATGTGCCTATTTCACTTATGTTATAGCAGCTCACAGCCTCTTTTTTATTCTCTCTCATGAAGTTAGAACAAACTAATAAAAAACTTCCTGTCATATTGCAGAGAAACAACATTGTGTCTCAATTCAGAAAATAAAGCATTAACACGTGATACTCTTTCAGTTAATGTTAAATAAATGTCTCCTTTCATTTAGATCATCAGATTTATTTTATGGGGAGATTGTGCACCATTCAATTCCCAATTTAACCCAAAATAATAATTTATTTTAGGATAGGAATTTAAGTCTATTTCCCAATTTGCTTTGCAAAGTTATGGAAGGAAGGATAAAGTCAGTTAATTTATCACAAACTCATCTTTTTTGTGTGTAGTATGTATGTGTAGTCGTATGTGTTTCTACATATTATGTATATTAAAATGAGACAGATATAATTTTTGGTTTTGCTCAGTTTATAGATTTTAGTGATTTCTTTGTTCTGATGGTTCCTTTTTTCAAGCTGCAGCACAAAGACACCAAGCCCTTTTTCAGTATTTCCTGCTACAGTCATGACACCTACAGGCTGAACAGGGTAATGACATTAAATCACTGAGCTCAGGTTTGCAGGTACTGTAAGCTCTTACATTCCCAATCCTGGTCGTGGAGTACTCTTTTCTTGTACATTTACGCGTCCCCCCATTTTAAGCCTGTTAATTTGCTGATTGGTTAAATTGCGTATGTGAACACTCAAATGCATAAAACAGGATGGTTCTCTGGGAACCAGAAATGAGAACCTTTACCCACATGGCATGTGCTGTTTTAGCATATCCTTCCCCACACCATTTCCCCTTAGTTGAATATCTTTCACTACTGTAATGTATCACAGTACACAACTCCGCTCTGCTCTTTGTTCTTTTTCCCGCTCTATCCAGGACAAGGGTTTGTTGACCTGCTTGGAGCAAATACTTCAGCATTGGTATAGACTTCAGGAAAAAAGGGATCCAGAAATCATTAAAATTTTGAACGCTGTAAAAAACTTAAGCTGAAGCAGGTGTCACGGTGGTGTAGTGGTTAGCACTGTGGCCTCGACCTCCAGGTTCAAGGATTCAATTAATTCCTCTGTGTCTGTGTGTATGCAGTTTGCATGTTCTCCCTGTGCTTGGTGGGTTTCATCCGGGTGCTCTGGTTTTCTCCCACAGTCCAAAGAAATTGATATTAGGCTAATTGCATTTCCAAGAATGTACGCCCTGCAATGGATTGACACCTTGTCTCGTATGTACTGTACCCAACCTCGTGCCCAAAGTCTACTGGGATAGGTTCCATGGTCTCGTGACCCTGTACATGATAAGAAGTATAGAAAATAAATGAATAAAGGTGAAGCTGTTTTTGCAATAGATACAAATATTAATGTAATCAGGCTAATGCAGTAATAAAATACAAATATACTCATTTTGATTTGCAGCTAAAATTGAGCTTTGTTACTGCAGTCATCCTATGACAGGGAAAACGACTTAACCCACAGCACACCATATAGGAAACAACAAACTGATAAATTCCCAATAAAATCACTTCACCTTAAACTCACTGCCAAGGTCAGGGGAGCTGTGGTATCCACTTCCTCTCACTTCCTGCGATAGAAAATCAGCAAGGGTGTGTTACTAGCAGCATTCTGTATTCAACACTAGAATGTATTCTCAGGTGGTTTAGGCACTAATAATCCTATGCGCACAACATTTCTATACTATATGAATGTTTGGGTAGCCGCTGAGTTGAAATACAGAAACGTGGATACTGACTTCACAGTACAGCCAACAGCAATGAAAAGAAAATGTTTTCTCCTATACATGTTAAGATCCAGGTGAACTCTCTGTCTCTGTTTTTCTGACTATTTATTTATTTTTTATTTGACAGACTGATATAGAGCATGGATGATTTTACAGTTTGTACTGGATATTTAAACTACTGATTTCTTCGAATTAAATCATATCAATAATAATTAAAAAAAATCATCATATTTAGATTATATGGTGACTAGATTTCATTACTTGAGTAATCACATCACTATACTGTAGATCATGATCATAACTTGAGTAATACAGAGAAATAGTTCAATTTGACCTTTAGGTGGAGCTCTTGTTCAATCAATATTTTATATATATACACACCGTATATATATATTTTCAGTTTTATTCATTGTGTGTAACACTTATCTTGTGTAGGGTCAAAGGGTGGCCTGGAGCCTTCACCTAAGGATATATGGTGGAGGACATCCTAAATAAGATGCCAGCCCATTTCAGGGCACAGGTGCGCGCGCGCACACACACACACACACACACACACACACACACACTGCAGGAAATTTGGAAATGCTAGCCAGGATACAGTGCATGTCTGTTGACTGTGGGAGAAAACTGAAGTATCAGAAGGAAACACTTCACTCACACACAGACCCAAGACAAGTTCTGAACATGGAGATTTTCACAGGTCCACAATCAAGGCCAGTGTCAGCAGCTACATCAGATATTTATATACAGTGGCTTGCAAAAGTATTCGGCCCCCTTGAACTTTTCCACATTTTGTCACATTACAGCCACAAA